>JAJJMC010020657.1:214990-256080 GCA_023531435.1 Papaver californicum | reverse complement strand
CCCATGCAGAATCATCATCTCCATTTCTCACAGAATCAGATATGCCGTCTGTATCTTTTGAAACATTTCCATTAGACTTCGTGTTACAAATAGGCCCAAGTTCCTCCCATGCAGAATCATCATCTCCATTTCTTACAGAATCAGATATGCCGGTATCTTTATTATTGTAATTGTCGCTGTTGTTATCCAAGTTACCTAGCTTTTCCACATCGAAATCACAAGGTCCAGAAGGTACAACAAAAGCCCCCTCTACTCTCACCCCAGGAATGGTTTGCATCAGAGATGCTAGTTTAGAGTGTTCAAGCATTTGATACTTCAGAGAATATCCATACCTCTCTAGAAACAAATCTCTGATGGAACCCATGCTAAATCCTTCTGGATGTTTCTCTAAAACCTCGCCCACAAGCTTCTGACAGTCCATTAGCATCTGCCTTGCTGATTTATCAGAAATCACACCCCTTTCCGTATGGTTCGGATGTTCTTCCTCTCCTTCATGAACTGATAATCTCGGGAAGTTGCCCTGAGAGGATGATGTGGCGGAATAGACAGCACTTAACCTGTTAGTACTGTGGTTAGAAGATAACCACAAGTTTGTTATATTATTGCGATCAGAATCTTTTGTAACATTTCTATTAGAAATCGTGTTACAAACAGGCCCAAGTTCCTCCCATGCAGAATCATCATCTCCGTTTTCTACCGAATCAGATACGTCTATATCTTTATTACTGTTATTGTTGTTATCCGAGTTATCTAATTTTTCCTCGGCGAAATCACAAAGTAATTTTCCAGAAGGTACAATAAAAGTTCCCTCCACTCTCACTCCAGCTATGGTCTTCATCAGAGATGCTAGGTTAGAGTGTCCAAGCATTTGATGCTCCAGAGAATATCCATACTTCTTGAGAAACAGAATTTTGATGAACAACATATTGAATCTTTCTGGATGTTTCTCCAAAATCTCGGCTACAAGCTTCTGACAGTCTGTCAGCATCTGATTTACTGGTTTATCAAAATTCACATCCCTCTCCGTGTGGTTCAGATTTTCTTTCTCTCCTTCATGAACTGATAATCTCGGCAAGTTACCCTGAGAAGGTAACTTAACGGAACCGACAGCACTTAGCCCATTCATACCATGATGAGGTGATAACTGCGGATGAATGACATTGTAATGAAAAATTTGGGAAGAACACTGATTTATCCACTTCTTCTCGGATATTAATAGAGATACCAAGTGACTGAGAGCGGTTCCAGAGAGAGTTCTAAGAACCTCAGGTCCCTTCTCTTTTAGCTCTTCTGCAATTTGTAACCTGAAGCAGACAACAATAACACAAAGAATATGTTACAATCTTCTTGATATCGTAACTTGGAAATCAGACAAAAGAAATGATACAGGGTTTATAGACGAACCCGCTGTCAAATTTAAGGCTTACATACGAGCCTTACCGTTGATTTAGGCTTTCGAGGAGCCTAACCCTCCAAGAACACATTTATGTGAACCTTTGTTTACTGATTAATTATCTGGATATTTATTTCATTGAAATTGAACTCTTTAAATAAAGTTTGAAAAACATAGTTACAACCCACGTACAACTAAACATTCCTAGAAAGTAAGAATTATCCCCACTAAACAAGTCATAACTCAATTACTAATTCTAATTAACAAAAGTAGTAACCTTAACTGAATAGTTGAAAACCATATGCTGAAATATATAAACCCGAGAAAGGCTTCATATTTTTGTTTCGTGAAAGCTGGGGAATTTCCATGTTTCTTCAAGGGCAATGGAACATTGACTATAAAAATTTCTGCATAAAAAATAGATGAAAGAGGAGATTAATGTGAAACTATCATCTGCTTTATACATCTACAAATCCACCAGGCAACCACAGTGCTTGGATGTAACTGACAGATAACTGGAATCCTCACAGTGGTGTCAGTGGATGAACCTAAGTTCTTACTAACAGTGCCTAAACGGAAACCAGAGCCAGAATAAGACACTAGGTGAAATTCTTAAACAGAATTATAATTCCCAATGGAGTCAATGTATATTATAGGAAGGGGCGCAC
Organism: Papaver californicum; assembly: GCA_023531435.1. Classification (NCBI taxonomy): domain Eukaryota; kingdom Viridiplantae; phylum Streptophyta; class Magnoliopsida; order Ranunculales; family Papaveraceae; genus Papaver; species Papaver californicum. The sequence goes on along the minus strand of JAJJMC010020657.1, from coordinate 254,019 downwards.
TTGTATTTATAGATATTTACACCTAAACCAATTGTTCACAGTCGGACACTTAAAATTAGCCTAGATATTTACCGCAGGTTGATACTACTTAAATTTAAACTGAGACGATATTACGTGACTAATTTATACAGACGGAATGGCATACTTTAAATTACTATAGTCACTTCGCCAGTGTGTTGGATCTGTGCAACCTTGTGAGTAAATTGCAGGAATTAGCTTAGAATTGTAACATATCTCTGCCATGTTAATAGATCAAGGTTATCTTCCTTGGACTTGGGCATAGAATAGTAGAATAGGTTACTACTCTATGCTAATAGTGCATGGTACATGATCAACAGCATGATGTCCCTACATTGTTTTCTTATATCTAATACACCAGCAATGTTAAAAGATCACAAACATAATCATCCTATGTAAGATACTTCCGCAAATGTCTCATCCTACATTTTTGTCAGAAATAACGTGTCACTCTAATTGCGTCGAAAACCTAAAGCTAAAAGACCAAATATGATCCTGCTACTTCATATTTGGGATGAGTAGGTGTTAAAAAGCAAATACTATCATAGGCACTCATGTGTTGGCTACCCAATAACGGTAGTGGTTCTCGTGATGCCATCATAGGCTAGGTATTCATGCATTGTGACGTATTCCCATTACCTGTCATTTTGATGTATTATGTATAACAGAGCTCCGTAAAAGTAAGAATGCTTAATGTGTCATGTTGACAAATATAAACGTCAGTATTACCATAGAAACCAAAACCAATGAGAGACAGAGATTGTATTATAAGAACGAAATAGAAATCAGTAGCATAAAAGCTCAGCGGCTCAGAGAAATCAAATGGATTATACAAAAAGTAAAGTACCTGGTCATTGCTTGCTTAATGAGGGATCTTCCTTTTTGTGAGCACAGAAATACTTCAATCTCTTCCCAAAACGAATTAGTGGAGAAAAGTTCATGATATTCAGCTTGAATATTCGTGGTCACATCTTTGCTAGATTTTTCATTAGCCCGATCAGAATTTGTGGACAGTGTTTCACATTTTTCAGCTTGAATATTTGTTAGTGCTTTCCTATATTGTAAATTAGCATGATCAGTATTTGTGGACAATATTTCATGGTTTTCAGCTTTGCCCTTTATCTCGCCCTCGTCTTCAGTAGCTTTTCTGTTTGATTGAGCAGCCTGGGGACCAGTTATCCAAACTCTGAACCAGTTTACAATCTTGCCAAAGAAACCAGAATAGTTATCAACACATACAGAACTCTCTGCATTTTCCCCTTCTAGAGCTGATTCATTCACAACTGAAGAGGTCAAAGAAGGATTTGGATCTAATGGATCAAGATGCTCAGTCCTTGATTCCAATAACGGCTCTTCCTTACGTGTATCCGCTAACAGTTTCTCAGAAGAATATGCAGCCATGTGAGCTTCACTGCCGCTTAAGTCTGTGGTGCTATTTTGATACCTCTCATTCTTATCCGTCTTCAACCACTTTGGCAAGCTCGTCTCACGGTCAGCGAAACTAGAACCTTTTGGCCGGACTCTATGAACAATAATCTGATTATTAGTTTTAATGAGTTTCAATTGATCCGGCAGAGACAGAAGTAATTTGGAAAACTTCTTATGCCCGTAGAAGTCTTTATCCACAGAAACCTGGCTTCTCAGCTCAGTGATGCTGATTCCATTGGCATGCGAGTCTACTATTTGACAAATCTTGCTTGTTAAAGCCTCGGGAACTGTACCGAGATGAACATCTGTATTATGATCTGTAACATACTGCAAAGTTGTCTGCATCTCCCCAAATGGATCTTCCAAGGGTCCCTTATAGTGCCCATACCAAGAAGAAAAACCAACGGGAGGCTGGTTAAAGTGCCTCCCAGTAAGTTTTTCCCCTCTAGCCAGACCGGTCCAGCACCACATGATACTCGCAGCACTGCAAAGAACATCTGGAGGAGTACCATGACTTGCAAGTAATACATTGTAGTTACTCATTCTTAGACGATTTAAAACATGAGCAAAGTCTCGGTCTCCCGATATTAGAAGGACATGTGCTGGTGGGGGGTTCTGTGACACCCAATAGACAAGATCAACAAGAAGTGATCTGTCAGCATTGTTCTTTCCATCTGCACCAGGAAGCGATCACACGGATAGCAAAAGATAAGCAATAACGAAATAAGAAAAGAGGCTAAAGGCCTAGGACTAACTGCCCATTAGCAGGTGCAAAATGGAATGCCAGGCCAAAGTCTAACACTTTCATAGGTATCAGATCACAAGCCGTTAGATGAAGATGATTACAATTGATATGATTATTAACACTTTGATTGGTATTAATCAGAAATGAAAACTGTGAAAATAATAAAATTACTAGTACTCACATAGAACATGATAAAGGGAGATTCCAGTAGAAGAAAGAGCTTCTTGATTAGACCTAGATAGCTGGAAAACATCACCAAATGCAGTAATCTTAACAGGTCCTTCAATCCCATTAATTTTAAGAGCATATTTAATCCTGTGTGCCACTTTAGCAACATTAACTCCATTAGGAACTTGACAATTCTCAAAATCCCACCATACTGATACCTTTACATTTCTTCTTTCTTCTTCTTGAATTATCCTCGAAGAAGAAGAAGAGGGGGTAGGTACAGGAGAAAGAATATTAGAGATTGAAGATGAATAAGAAAAATGAGAAACTCTTCTATACAATAAAGATAGAAAATGAGAATGGTTTTTGGATTTAGGGGTTTCATAGTGTTGACGGAAGTGATTTCATGTTAGGGTTTTAGTTGGGGGAAAATTGCAGGGGAAATTTGGAGGTGTAATTTGGGAGAGATTCCCTCCCAAGGGTTTTGGGGGAGAAGAAGAGAAATGAAAAAAAATGCTTAAACCCCGTACAATATTAAACGTGTGGAAGGTCACGTGGACATGCTTAACAAATAACTCACATCCAAAGTCCAAAGCTGTATCCCAAGCCCTTTTTTTCTTTTTCTTTTTTTTTTCCTTTTGCCTGCGCAAAAAGAATTTGCCTCCACATAGGAGATTTTCTGGCTCCGCCCCTGTTAATAAGTGTGCTCAAGTTACGGGACGGATAGAAAAAACTCTGAAAACTTGTCCAAGAAACTTAATATGGAAATCGTCTGATTATGATTCTCTTAGTTGAAGTGGTGAATAGAACTAACTGATAGAAAATTCGTCACGTGTTCACCGGTGGCTAATCGGCGAAGCAACATGTTTTTGATTTTTAATTTTTGATTTTTATAATCAATTGCATTCAATCTGATAAATTTTTGGTTCGCAAATAATTAGGATATCGATATAAGAACGTGCACTGGAAAGTGTGTACACCTTGTGATAACTAAATGTAAATCCAAAAGGTCGATAGGGTGATGGACATCGTGATTAGGGTAGCTTGCTTGGGCAAGAACTTATTTGTAGTATTTGTCAACTTTATAGACGCAAAAATATATCGTGAAAGAGCTTTAGCGGTATAAATGAATAGTGTATCCATAGTATTGTATTACGTCCCTTAGATTTTATTTTTATTTATTTTTGTTAAGAAAAAAAAAAGCATTAGTGAAGAAAGATTACACAGTTTTTGAGATGAGATCTGGGGTACTTTTCATCTACTCACCATTTATATCATATCTTTTACAACGCTTAGCTGTAATATCAGTCAAAAATTTATAATTTATACTCATATATCTACTTTCAAAAAAATAAAAAGAGTTAAAAGAAGGAAATTGTGATTATCTAATATAGTACTATTAAACCAACTCAATTCTCATACTACTCTCTCGATACGGAATCTCATGTTATAAAAGAACAATGATGGTTTGCTCATATCGAACTCGAAGTGCCATGCTATTATTACTTTACTTTTCATATTTTATCTGGCGAAGGCATAGTCTTCTTTTTTCTCTCAAATAAAAAACTCATTGGCGCAGTTTGCTGCACAAAGAGCGTCTTGGCCAAGCAGAAAACCTTGTAAAGGAAAGGCTTCCCTCCTGCTGCAACCTTTGCCTCTATCCCTACTTCTTGGTCTCGATCTCGAACTCAAAAGCATCCACTCCTAAGGAGATCCGCTCTCTTCTTGCAAGCATATGATTTGGGTCGATTCGACTCCTGACTTATGGTTATACCTGTGATTTGACCCGAGGAACCGCTCACTCTGTACTAGGTCCCCCATTTGATCCCTCTAGTACGATTGCTTTGTAGTGCACCCTTCATCGAAAGAGTAGGCGGTTGAAAGACCCACCTCTGAATAAAGCCTTTAGGTTGGGAGATATCAAAGGGGTTTGGAGCCATCTCGAACACAGCTGTTTGTTGGTCTAGATTTAGATGGTCCCGTTACTCACTTGTTCTTCCTTTTTTTTTAGTGGACTGCTATCTCAGTTCAGTTGCTGATGAACTTTTACTTTTATCGAAAGCCCCGAACCTTTAAACAATTCACCTTTTATAAAGACTAAGCCCCTTATACTTAGTAGCTCAAGAGCATCTTAGGCATGAAGGCATGTAAGAGAGTCTTAGGAAGGTCGAGATATTGACTTTGGGGAACATCTTAGGCGTAGAAGATTGACCGCCCTTTCAGTAGTGTCTACTGCCCGTCAGAATAGCTACTGACACATTGCACGAGGTGGCTAACTGGGTGGACGGTCTATCCTCCCTTAAGTGGTATTACCAGTCATTCTGGAGGAGCAGTTGATTCAGCAATTTCTAGTCTTTATCTATCTGGTATTTCATCTTCTTCATTAGGATTCGGAACTTGCTGCAATTCTTCCTGTATCGCTTCCATTCGGGCATCAAAGGTAGCTTGGAAGGTATCCCCAAAGCTCCTACGAGTCAAGAGAATGAAGCTAAGTATCTTGCTCGCAGTCAGGATTACATTCATTCCGCGGCTTGCTCAAGTAAAGAACAAACTTGTTTGGGCGGATGGGAGCCGTCGTACAGAAGGGCAATCAGATATCCATGTTAGCTGGTTTCTTCTTTATTTTATCGTATTATTCAAGAATTACCAATTCCAAGGTTGTTCCCCCCGACCGCCAAAGACTGCTCTTGCCATATGTTCCCGGTGAAGCGGTTCTCGGATAGGAATGATTTGCCAACTGATCCGAGGGTCAGGAACGAACGGGAAAAGAAGAATAAGTAGGACAGGCTCGAGGTCAATTCTGTGGTCATTACTCAACTTCATCACCTTCTGCTCCTGGTTAGCTAGCTACTACTCTCGTTTTCAGCTAAGCAAGCCTCTGATTTTCCCTGCGTGAATGGTATGGTAGCAAGAAGCACGTTCTCGGGAAGAATTTTTAGAAATTCCAACCATAATCTTCAAGGTACTCTAACATAGGCCTAATAGATTCCAAGACATGTGAACCCTACCTCTCCTAGATTCACAAACCAAGTCCCAATCAATCGATACAAATGAAATGAAGGAGTTTCGTACCTTGCTTGTTATCTCAATCTTGGTTTCTCAAGCCGGATGAAAAAGTAAAAGCCAGTGGGAAAACAAAATTTCCATTGAAGAGAAGCAAATGAAACGCTTTCATAAAAATTCTCGTAGAATCGAGAATGAAGTTTTCATTCTGTACATGCCAGATCATGAATTAGTAACTGCATCCAATCTCCAAAAAGTCCAATTGTTTCGAACTTTCTAGTTTTAGTAACCCCTAGCGAGTATAAGTGGATCAGCGCTTCTTTCTTACCCTTACCTAAGCAGTGCCCTTCATTCAGGGTTTCAAGGATCGGTATCGAGATAGCAGCTCGAGGAATCCCTGACTTGCTTGCCTTTTATTTCAGGTATCCTGACCAGTTAGAAACAAAAATAAATAGGAACATAGTTCCAATAAAGGGAACCCAAGGACCATACTCTTCTCCAATCTGAGTTTTGCTCAAGTCTCGAATGAATTCAAGGACATATTCGAATGAAAGCCGAGGAGCCTAACTCGCATTAACGTAGTCATCTCCTATTACTATGAGTTGGGTTTCGTAGAGTGAAAGGTTGGGCGTAAATAGCGCCTCTAGACCAAGTATAACAACGGGCTTTTACCCTTTAAATGATGAATTTACTAACCTTTCGCGCTGCGGAAAGTCATCTTCCATTGAATCAGTAGGCCATGGCCATGAAAGTACTTCCAAGATCCGGCTCGTCCTACCTATTTTGATGTCTTGACACTTCTTTGGATCAGAAGCGGAAATAGATATGTTAGAAAGTCCATATAATAGTTTTTTCAAGTTTTTTGGGGGCTGTTGCCCTCTTTTATTGTAATATGCTCTTGTAATTATCTTTTGCTTTTTTAAGAAATTCGGATTAACCAAAAAAAGGCAAGAAGAGTACACAAGAAGGTGATAAGGAAAGCCGGGCCGACGCCCCATTCTCCTGAAATTTATTCTTCAAGTCTTGAACACTGGGTCTAGGTCCCCGGAAGGTGAATCTGGCCTCTTTCCTGAAAGCGATGCCTTTGGTTCTCGCCTTTTCGTGACGGATCAAGGGGCCTATGCCTTTTGAGTGAATCCTATCAACGTCTAAGTGAAGGGAGGCACTGATTCATATGTTCTACATGTGAGATAGAGAAGAAAGCACTTTTAGTATCCTTTATCGGCCGTACAGAACTAATCCATGAATTTAGGAGCTGGGTTGTGAGTTCACGTTTTCATCATCCTTGGTAAAATCAAGTCCACCGCGGAGTCAAATCCGATAAGGGGTTTTTTTCACAAAACTATAATCTAAGTCTTCAGTTTGGGGCGGAAAATAGAGATATTGTTACTTTTTGTAAACTCAATGGCAAAAAAAGGAAACATCCACATAACTATACTACTAAAAAAAAAAAACTTTGATTCTTGACTTGACTTCGGTATAATCTGGTAGAACCGGGCGTACAAAAGAAGATTTCTTCTCTATACGATGAAAGTTTGTTCTTTCTGTTATTTTTTGAAAGTTTCTTTCTTCCATTGAGATCTTCTCTTCTTCGGATTGGATTTTGCGTAATAAGCTTTTGATATTCAGTAATCCCGGTTAAAAAATAATCGCAGAAATCTAAACATTTATCTATCCAGCCATGAGGTAGATCAGCAGCTACTCCTTCGCGCTCAGTCAGGTGATATGAAACCAGAAGCATAGCGAGCGGCTTGAGGCCACCACCATTAGGTGCATCTCCGAGTCAAGGCAGTCCTACGCTGAGCCAAGATCGAATGCCGAGAAAGTGCTTCCATCTGAAAATATATCACCTATTATTCTGTTCCGGGATTTGCACCTACTTAGTTCAGATAAAACCTAGTTACCAAGCCTTGATGTATTATTAACGCGATTGATGGCCATCAGATGCCGGTTCCGAAAGATCGGACTCCCTTGCCGTAGGGTCCTAAACAATATGGAGTGAAGCAGGTGGGGAAGTCTTACTCATTTTAGTGCGCCGCCTACTGAGCAACAGAGCGATGTGCATGGGCCATGTGCAACGAACGACTCATTGAAACCATCCGAAAGAAAGTACTCATCTTCGAAGAAAGGCCCGACTCCCCTCCCAGTATACCTGCCCTCTACGCTTAGGCTCCAGTGTCAGTTAGTCAGCTCGGGAAACTCTTTCTCTCATCAAAAACATCACAACTAAGCTTACTCCATTTATTTTATTATCTCATCAAAGTTTTCATTTTTTTTTTTAGTTCATCGAAGAAGTTCGATTGAAATAGGATCTACACAAGGAAAAGCACTTGCCATTCGTTGGTTATTAGGAGCATCCTGAATGCGAAAATGATCTATTTTCATAAGATCTTCTTGACTTTTATTCAAAAGGTCTAATAATGTATATATATTGGACCTTTTGAGACAATTATAGATCCTGGGAGACAATTCTGATTGGTCAATAAAAATACATTTCAATGCTATTTCTTTTTTGCTTTTGCTTAGTTTATCCAATTTATTCTGAAAGGTAAAAAAGGGTATAGTAACTATGTTTTGATTGTCCTCTAAATTTGTGTCACGTTCTTCCGCATGTAGAAAGGGTATAAATAAATCGATCAAATTACGGGAGGCCTCGTGAAGTGCTTCTTTAGGAGTTAAACTTCCATTTGTCCATATTTCTAGAAAAAGTATTTTTTGTTTTTCATTTCCATTCCCATAAGAATGAATACTATGATTCGCATTTCGAACAGGCATGAATACTGCATCTATAGTAAAACTTCCATCTTGTGCATTATTTGGTGTTTTCATCCGATATCCACGATTCCTCTCGATTTGTAGTCCAATACACAAATCCATTGGTTCCGTTAGGCTAGCTATATGTTGTGTAGTATCAACAATTTCCACAGAAGGCGGTGAGATGATGTCTTGAGCAGTTACGTATCCAGGACCCCTGACGCAAATGGATGCGTCGCGAGTTCCATACAGATTACTTCTTAATACAATTTCTTTCAAATTCATTAAAATTTCATGTACGGATTCTTCAATACCTACTATAGTAGAATACTCATGTGGTATTTTGTCAGATTTTGCACGTGTGATACATGTTCCTTCTATTTCTCCAAGCAAAGCCCTTCGCATCGCGATGCCTATTGTATCGGCTTGACCCTTCATAAGCGGAGACAAAATAAAACGGCCATAATAAAGACGCTTACTGTCTGCTCTAGATTCAACACACTTCCACTGAAGTGTCCGAGTAGATACTGCTACTTCCTCTCGAAGCATGGTAATTTTTTTTGATCAGATTATTGAATCATTTTTTTCTCTTGAAATCTGTTCCATTCTTATTTCTACAAACGTCTTTTTTTAGGAGGTCTACATCCATTATGTGGTATAGGGGTTACATCCCGTACGAAACTTAATAGTATACCACTTCTACGAATGGCTCGTAATGCTGCATCTCTTCCGAGACCAGGACCCTTTATCATGACTTCTGCTCGTTGCATACCCTGATCGACTACTGTACGAATAGCATTCCCTGCTGCGGTTTGGGCAGCAAACGGTGTCCCTCTTCTTGTGCCCCTGAATCCACAAGTACCGGCGGAGGACCAAGAAACCACCCGACCCCGTACATCTGTAACTGTTACAATGGTATTGTTGAAACTTGCTTGAACATGAATAACTCCTTTTGGTATTCTACGTCCAGTCTTACGTGAACTAATACGTCCATTCCTACGTGAACCAACTCTTGGTATAGGTTTTGCCATCTTTTATCATCTCATCAATATGAGTCAGAGATATACGGATATATCCATTTCAGGTTAAAACAAATCCTTCATTTTATTTGTACGTTGGGTCCTTTTTCGAAGGATTATCCTTGTCTCTGTTTATGTCTCGGGTTGGAACAAATTACTATAATTCGTCCTCGACGGCGAATCAGTCGACATTTTTCACAAATTTTACGAACAGAGGCCCTTATTTTCATATTTGTCATTCCTTACCTTAATTCCGAATCTACTCCTTGGAAGAAAATAAGTCTCTTGGAATTTTGAACCTCGAGTTGTATCCCCACGAAAATAATGTCGAAAAAAATAAACCTAATCGTTCGAATCTTTATTGCGGAGTCTATAAATTATACGTCCCCTTGTTGAATCATAACGACTTACTTCTATTTTGACTTTATCTCCTGGTAGTATCCGTATAAAACTACGTCGGAGGGCTTTTTTTTTTCATCAAATAGGAGATACGAAACATAGAATCTGTTAATATTTTGTTTTTAACCTAGTTAATGCCTTCGAATATGGCAAGACTTTTTGTCTATTTGGATAACCTTGATATACTTTTGATGGCCTTACGTCCCCTATAAATTAACACATGTCAAGTTAGTTATAATGAGTCTAAGGCCAATGTGATTAGTATCTTGTCGAAAGAGGTATCAGAGTATAATAACATACAATTATTAGGAAGATCACCGGTGATTGTTGTTGATATTTTAGAAGGTTATTTTAGGCTAATAATCAGTATCTTTTGTAAGAGAAAGGTCGGTTTCAACCATTAATTTCATAGAATATGCGGTAGTATTAAGAGAATTGAAAGCTTTCTTTTGAAATATTTTAAAACATGTCCCTTCAAATACACCAAGCATTGGTGAAGATGTAGTTGAGTTGGAAAAAACTTTGGTTGTTGGATAATCACTTGTTAATTTAATCCTGGATTGTGATATCTGAACCTGAATCTTGTAACATAAAATTATCAAAAAAAATATAGGCCCAAACTGCTCTGTGAAAAGGACAATACAAGATAATATGTTCAGTTGTCTAGATGGCACTAGTATCACACATATTGCAGTATGAGTTTTGGATGTTGGTATAGTGGGATGGTTTTTTCTTGGTGGGTAAGATGTTTTCCAAACTTTTCCATATGAAAAAATAGACTTTAGTATTAACAAGGATTTTCTATAAAGCTTTATAGAAAGGGTTACCTGATTGGGGGTTTTGCCGATAAGCGGATTCACCTCTCGAGAGTTTATAAGAAGACTTAATAGAAAATAACCATTGTTAGACTAAGTCCAACTAAGTCTGTGCTCACAAGTTAAAGTAATTTTACAGTTCATGATTTTATGAGCATTTTCACTAGTAAATAATGAGTTGACAAGGTCAGGCTTCCAACGTTTACTGGCATGTTCAATAAAATCATCCACAGATAGGTTGGGGTTTAGGTATTGGATACATAAGGAATAAGATGCACTGAGAATCAAAGGATCTAAGAATGCATGAATGTTATGACCATTTCTCACTTCCCACATAAAGTGTCCTTAATGATTTCTAAACCAATGCAAATGTCTTTCCAAACCCAAAAAGAATCATGATTTTTCGTATGATGCAGGGGATGGTAGTTCTTGAAGTACTTAAACTTCAATCTAGTAACCCATAAATCATTTGGAGGATTAATGAGGTTCCAAACAACTTTAGAAAGAAGAGAAAAGTTGAATTTCTTGATATTTTTAACACCAAAACCGCATTGAAGCTTGTGAGAACATATTATAATCCATTGGTTCAAGTAAATACCACTATGACTGTTCTTACCCCACTAAAAATACCTTTGAAATTGCTCCATTTTATCAATGATACTATTAAGGATAAGGAAAGCATTCATGTGATATATGGCAGAAGTTTTTAGAAATTGTCATCTTCTGGTCAATTGTTTCCTTTTTATCAAAGTAATCTAAGAAGTGAGCAAATGATAGTCTTAGATCTATTAAACATGAGATGCCAAGGTACTTGTACCTAAGGTCCACTTTTTGACACTAAGATATCTAATGAGGGAAACACAAAGTTCTGGGTGCATATTTTTCTTAAAAAAACATCCACATTTTTCAAAATTAATAACCTGTTTATAGATTGAGATAAAGTCTTTGATGAGGGACATAAAATTATTAGCTTTAGTATAAGAGACCTTGGTGAAGATTAAACAATTATATACAAACAAAACATGAGAAATACTAGGGGCCTCTTTGCTGACTTTGACATTATGGATGAGGTGATTATGCTCAGCATGAATGAGGTATACCCAAAGAAAGACTCCATGCACATGATGAAAAAAATAAGAGGACAAGGGATCACCTTGTCTTAAGCCACTAGATATATAGTTTATAGGCACTACAAGGAGATTCATTGAGGAGAATCGAAATGTTATTAGTACTAATGCATTGAAATTAAGATAAAATCATACCAATGAGAAGAAAAATCATAACACTTAAGGACATCAATTGAAAAAAAAATCAATTGTAACAGAGGCCTTAGACATGTCAAGTTTAAGATTATACCACATATGTCCTTTTTCCTCTTCATGCAATATCATGTGCAATAATCATAATTAAGGAGTGCATTAATTTTAACCAACGATTTCTCAATCTCTAAAGATTTGAAATTATCAAAAGACTATGATATGAGTGATTTTGCTAATAGTTACATCATATTTGCCATATATAAAAAGGAAAAAAAATCAGTGCAAGGCGTATATATTGATAAAGTTTAAACACATATAGCTCAAATTTTGAGTGCATAGGATAAGGTGCTGCTTTTGCATCCATGGTTCTTTCTAAGCATTGGTTTTATACGATGGAAAAATAGGAAACCAAGTTAAGAGAAAAAAAGGAATTACAATTATCCCTTTTCGAATTATTTCAACAATGGAATTATAACAAGTGAGTAAAATACATGTAATAAACGATTCATTTATGTATGACTCGATTTACTAATTATTGCAGTTGCCACGTTGACATCTATCATGTTGTCAATATATATAAAGGTTCAGTGGAACTTGTCAAAAAAAAAAAAAAGTCGACCTAAATGAAGGATTGAGAGATCAATTGAATCTCAAGGATGAACCCTAAACTACAAATGACTGATTATCCATACACAAATAAGTTATATTATATTAGAACTTGCTTAATTGTTCTTTCCCCTTTGTTCAATAGATTGAGAATCTATTTATATTATAACTATTATAACCACTTGACCTCTCTTCCAGAAGAAACTGTCGATGGTTGAGTAGTGGTGAAGTGATGAAAGTGTTGACAATTTCTCTTCACTTCAATTTTAGTTGAATAGTTGGTTACTCAACTCACCACTCCTCTACTCAACTACTATCGATCTTTCCATAATTTCTCTTTTAGTGGGTACACTGCTGCATCACGTGCCGTAGACCACCAGACCAGAACCCTAATTAGTATCCCTCCATTTGTGATATTTGATGTCTCGTGTAATATTATAACATTAAGCACTACTGATGTTAAGTCAATTGAGACCTACTCAATGGGTCTCTTGACTGAAGACTTGTCTTGCTTGACTAGCTGATGAGTCTGGCAAACTATAAATATGTCTTGCTTGATTAGCTGATGAGTCTAGCAGACTAGTAAAATAAATATGTATTAATTTGTGTATATAAGTAGCAGTGTGCCCATCTTAGTCAATCTTGCATTGATAAGAGTATGCAGCTGAGCATGAAGATTGTACGTGAGAGACCTAGTATAGCTTAGGATTTTTGAGATTTGTTGAAACCATAATTTATTAAGCCAGAATATTCACGTGAACAAAAGAAAGGGAAGAGCGTCCAATTTTGGTATTCACGTGAAAAACGAGAAAGAATGACCAATTTTGGTCTTCCCGTGAAGGAAGAGGAGGAGACCAAGCTTTGGTCCTCACGTGACAGAAGAGGAGGAGACCAAAACTTTGGTCCTTACGTGAACAGAAGAGAGGAGGAGCGCCAAGCTTGGTCCTCACGTGAAGAGAAGAGAGGAGGAGCGCCAAGCTTGGTCCTCACATGAAGAGAAGAGAGGAGTAGCGCCAAGCTTGGTCCTCACTTGAAGAGTCTCACCTTTTTTACAAGAAGTAGGACACTCATATTTTATTCTTTGCACCCAGCCTCACATGTTGAGGGTAAAAGAGTATTGTCGATTTTTGACAAGAAAGACAAATCGTGTGGTCTGATTTTGTGTTTAAAGGCATGCGAGTTTTGCCTTGAGAGTGGCCACATCATCTTAGTTGCTTGACTAAGGTGTTCATGTTGGATGTAAGAGAGGTAGAGACGTCTCCCTCTTTAAAAATTAGGGTTTGAAAGTGTTTGGCCAGAAGGCAAGAAGCTCATATTTACTCTTCTGCTCAGCCTCACATGTTGAGGGAAAAGTAGTAAAAACACCAAGTATTTGAAGAAGAGCATGATGTACATGCTAGGAGCGAAGTCGTGTAAGTCTTGTTCCAGGAAGCAAGACGCATAAGATAGGAGCAAGGCGTGTTTTGGAAAATTAGGGTTATCTTCCCTAATTTCGAAACTAGGGGTTGAAACCTTTTGACACGCTTTTGCAACATTTATAAATGTTGCAAAACTGTTTCCAAACCATAATTAGGGTTGAAATACACCTTTTGTCACACTTTTTACAACGCTTGTATATGTTGCAATTCTGTTTTAAAATCCGATTAAGGTTTGGAAATTTTGCAACGCTTTTTGAGACTTTTATAATTGTTGCAATTTAAGCGTTTCAAAACCTCAAATTGAATTATTTTCACTTGTTTTGCTTTAGTTGTCTCTTTAAGCAAAGGATTAATGCGATTGAGGTGAGATTTTTAGCTAGCAGAAGCTATGAAATTGTGTCTGTCACAATTTTAACTTTAAATTTAAGCACAACTGTGGTACTTTAATTAAATAACTATATATAGGTTTTTAATAGGTTAATATTGTGTGAATATTAACATAGATAACTTTTGGGAATTCAGCTGTGGAATATAGCACCAAAATAATATTCAAATTGTTCTATACTAGTGGGCAATTCATCTAGGAGCTTGAGATTTTATGTAAAATCATAGAACAACTGAGAATGTTGTTGTGAGCGTCAGTGTTATTATGATGATTTTGTGTAGTGATGGATATTGATTAAATTCATCAATTTGATCGTATATGTTGGTCATACATATAGAGAGAGGACATGGATAAGCGCCTGAGAGAAGGTAGGGATAAGCGCATACTCAAGAATTCTTTTGCAGAATTTTAAAAGCTTAGTATCTCAGACCAGAGTCTTGAGAGGTAATTTACTATTTTATCCTCGTCAAAAACCCACCATCTACAATTATTTAAATTTCAGTAGTCTAATGTTTAAATTAGTTTTTTTTTGTTAACATGTAACTATTTCCATTTTTCCTAATAAAAAAATAAAATTCGTGGATTTATCCGCATTCAATCTGCCCACCTGTTCATCCATGGATGTCAAATCCGCGGGGTAATGGATTGGACACGAATTCAAATCTAACACCCGTCATTTTGATGGATTGGAATTGGATAACACCAAATCCATGGGTTCCACCCGTTGTTCACCCCTATCTGGAGGTATAACCCTCTGCTCAAACTGGTGTGAGCTCTCCAAACTCGAGGAGAAAATTAACCACATTCTCTTAAGAATGAAATGAGTAGGCGCTAAAACCACTGAACAAGAGGCAATGCCAAACAATTTGGAGATTTGCCCCTTCTGTCGTCATTTGGGATAACATTGCTATTTATCAAATGTTAGTTGGCAAGTAGAAAATAGAGTTGAATTCTGAGATGACATATAACATGAAATATTCTAGATGAGAGTTGATTTCCAGCGTTTGGTTACTATTTTTTAATTTATTGGATTTTGAAGTTTAGCATGTTATCTACTTGGTTGAGTTTTTCATTTGCAAGTGTGTTCTTGACCTTCCTTCTTCTAATTAATTTTCCGTTGTCAAACCATCGTGTTTACAAAACTGTGAGTAGAATAGAAATAATAACATAAACAATTTGGCCAGAGACATGCCAAGTTTGTTGTTGTTTTGAAGTGAAGACTCGATCAACCGAACCAACCAACCGACCTTATCAAAGACTAGAATCAAGCTCCAGGTCAACTGGGCTAAGCCTAAATTGGTTCACCTCGGAGTAATTAACTGTCCGAATATCCATGAGATTTTGAGTGCCGGTAAGTTGCTAACTCCGTCACGAACACCACCGTAAAAGTAATTTCTGAGTAAGTAACAGTACAAGTTACAGCAAGTTAGTCTGTAAAACTTCCACAGAAAAAGAAAAAGTTAAACTTGAAACTTAATTTCCAAAGGGAAAAATCCAAACAAGCATTAAAACCTGGTCTTGAACGAGCAATAGTCATGAAGTCTGCAACTTTTAATGGATTTTATTTTATCATCAAACAAAGGACAGCAAATTTTAATATACGTCCACATCCATTAGACTTAGACAGACAGATAAACTAGTACCACCATGGTCATGGATTTATTGACTCAAAATAGTCTCATTAATTAAATAAATACAGATGTAAAGTAGTATTAATCTTTTGCCGTCTCGAAATAATTATATATGTATTTAATTACGTTGTGTAATTCTTTTTAGTTTCCTTAATTTATTATTAACTGACACAGTAAATCTAACAGACAGATTTACAATAATCTTCTGGATTTATGCAATGAAAAATCTCTCAACGGTCTAGATCTCCTCTCATTGATAACCTAACGCAGTGTTTGTATTTCCTGACTCAGTTGTAGCGATTCCATTTCTTACCTCACTTTCCCTCAACTGAGTCATAGCTTCTCAAATCATTCATTTATATTACCTAATGAGAAGACAATTATTATTTTTTTCTAGTTTGAATGTGGCGCAGAATTTGTTCACATTTTTTTTTAAAGAATGTTTATGTGACATTTCAATTTTGTAAAGAGTGTTGGTACGACATTACAATCTTTGATTTTTGTAGTAGTAACTGGATTTTTATCATGTAAACTAATGTTATCAGTTTATAATTTGATTTATATGTTAAAAACAAGTGCTGGACTGATATTCTTATAGAAAATTTTATTTTTAGCATTCAAGTGTTAACAAAGAATGTAGGTGAAGTTTATAGTGCATATAATTTTTTTTTCTTTTGAAGCATGAACTTATGTAAATGTTGTCTTTTTAGTTTAATTGTAATTCAGATGTAAAATAATTTTTCATCTGATGTCCAATTTTTAGGATATTAGGGTCATCTCTACCGTGGTAAGTAAATGCGTAAAATCACGGTTTTTTATTTTTCTTCATAATTTTTTTTAACTTTTTATTAATATTTTTTTGCTATAAAATTATTTGAAATAAAAAAATATTTTCAATTTTAATAATTATTTACGCGAATAATTATTATACATAGACCGTATAAAGTTCTAATATGTAATATCCAATATTTCTAAATTAGGCGAAAATCAAATACTCTCTGGCTGGTTGTACTACATAACGCAGTTGGACCATTAAACATTTAAACACCAGTCTGACATCCGATTCAACCCCGAGTCACCAGATTTAAGATACAACCAAAACAAACACTACCTTAACAAAGAGGAGACAGAGGACAGAAAACAGAGAGTTTCTCTCCCATGTTAATGTTTGTTTCAAACTCAACAATACTCAGCTTTTTCTTCTTCTTCTTCTTCAATCTGCAGAACAACAACAGCAACCTCGTTCTGCTCGAACACCATAAAACCAGAAGAGAAAGCCCTAAAAATTCGATCAATGTCGTGTAAGATCCGCAAACTCTTTTAATAAAAAAGGCGTAGAATCTCAGTTTGGTAAAGAATCTAGTTTGTGTGTTGTTTGTTTGTCTGAGAAAGAGATTGTAAACCCTAATTTTGAGGTTTTTTTCATTGGATCTGGTTCTCATTTTCATGGAATGACTTTTTAAAAGGAAGGTGGAAGGAATAGGATTCCATTTTTTTGGGGAAAAAAATGGAAGAGAAAAATAGGGCTAAGGCTGTGCTATTATCATTATTATTTGGTTGATGAGAGGGAGAGGGATGCAAGTATTGAAGAGAGAAATTGGGATTGTATGATACATATGATTCGACGTTTTAGATGCTTAATTGGTTTCAATCAGAGAAATACTTCTTCTTCTTCAAAGAGATTGCTTAATGCTAAACCAACTAGAGTTAAACCAGCTATGTTGGAAACTATTCAAGAAGTTGCCATTTATATTCATAGATTTCATAATCTTGACCTCTTTCAACAAGGGTATGTATGCTTGCTTGCTTCATTTCTACCTCAACTTCATTTTCTCTAGTCATTGATTGATTGATAGGAGCTTCTGGTTTTTTTGTTTGTAGATGGTATCAGATTAGAATTACAATGCGATGGGAAGACAGTGATTATACAACTCCTGGATTTCCTGCCAGAGTTGCTCAATACGAAGGTATGGTTTAGTGAAGTTTTATTAGAAGTAAAATGTAGGTTAGTTTGTGTATGCATTAGTAATTGGAACAACTTGCAAAAAAATGCAGTCAAGAAATCTTTCATTTTGAGAAAATGGTTTAATCTGCAATGCCTGTACATCTTGAAATGGTTGAAGATAAAGAACTAATCTGATCCACTTGTAACTACGGTATCCATAAGTAGCTGGGAAGCTAAAATGTAGGTTGACTGGGAACTCAGGTGTGTTGAATCTATGCGATCAAGATTTTAGTTCAATGTTTTATGAGGAACTTGTTCTCGTCTCTTATACCTCTATCAAGTCTGACTTAGTGGTTCCATCTTGTTAAATAACCTACACTTTGCTAAAACAGAATTTTAATTCAGCCTAATCTCCTACTTCATCAAATCTTTACTACCTATCTGTAAATCAAGCAGAGTTCATGGTTGTACCAAAGTAATAATGACAAAAAAGACAATAATAATACAAATGATAGTTTCAATGTGGAACAGTAGAACGTATATGTGGTCTATTTTCTCAAGGACCTTGCAACATTCTGTAGCTTCACTTATCATCTGGTTTAGAATTAGAACATATGTCCAGGTCTAGGTTCAGAGCAAATGAATAGTTCATCTTTCATTTTGTTGTAAGGTTTTCATCAAAATATTTCAATGTTATATAGGTTTAGGTATATGGAATTTAGTTAAGAGTTGTGACATTTTTTAGAAAAAAATATTAGTTTCTTTTGGTTCTATTTTGGTAGTTTGAATTAACTTGCAATTCTGGAATACTTGCTGATGCAGCTCCTGATTTAGGCCCTGATGATGTTGTTGGAGTGTGGAGAATTGATGATACAGACAACAGTTTCTATACTCAGCCTTTCAGGATCAAATATGCAAGACAGGATGTCCTTCTATCTGCCATGATTGCTTTCAATCTTTCTCTAGGGAAATATGAGGTAGATATTCACTATATGTTGCATTATTCATGTATTTGACTCTGTCCATTCTTTGAGTTGGATTTCCTTTATGGCCTACATGATTAAAGTTTTATTTGGTGCTATAATTATGCCGTTTACACATTCTTTATTTCCCAGGGACCAGCCACTTCTGCTGTAATAGTCAAGTTTGAGCTTCTGTATGCTCCAATATTAGATAATGGGTAAGTTAACAGCTTTAGTTTGACAAACTTCACATAGTTTGTTCATCTACTTAGCATGATACCATCATCTCAAGTTTACTTAGTGACTTAATACTCTTTGTTAAGGTCCGAGTTGCCGGCTTCTCTGGATACTTTGCCTGCTGCAATCCATGAATTCCGGATTTCTCCTAAGGCTCTTCTTGGATTGCACTCCTATTGCCCTGTCCATTTCGATTCTTTCCATGCGGTGCTTATTGATTTGAGCATGCACGTCATTCTTTTAAAAGCTGGTTCATTCACGTCCCCAGCGAAGGTACCCAGGTTTGTCGCCTTTCCAGTTTCTAGATGCCTAACTATGCTGTATTATACTAACACAGTGTCGACTTGCATTTCTTATCTTTTAGACTAACACAGTGACTGGAATATTTCAGTTATGCTCCCACGGTGAAAAATGTTGCTGTTGGGCCTTTAGCTGAGAATGGTCAAGTATGTTTGCCTCTCGTGTCAAATTCCTTTTGTTATTAACTTGTTTGGGGTGGTGAGCATGTGGCTGTCTTTCGGGACTATCTTATTACAAATACTCAATATAAAACAGATATGTGACTGCAACAAACGCTTTCTTTGGAATTTGAATATCTATGGCCCGCGGTATTATGACCCTTGTTGCCTTCATCGTTTATCGATATGAAGCAAAATGGATGTACTCCAAGCGAGACTTCCCTTTTGTGTTACGTTCCCACACATTGTTATATCTCCAAGCACCTAATAGATACTTCAGTTATCATCTTTGTGGAACACCTAGTAAGTAGTACTGGATTATTTTTCTAGTTTGGATAACCTTAGCAGTGGATCAATTGTTTTGCTAGTTTTACCATGTTTTTCGTGATCAGATAGATTATTTATTTATTTAATTTACTGTGCCTTTAAGGTTGTAATCCAGGATTATTTAACTGTTTATCTTCACAGTTGACAAATCAAGGAGTTTGCATTGATCAAAAAAAAGTTGCAACTGTGAAAGCATTGCTGACTGCACGTGACTTTCTGTTAGATGAACTACTAAAGCTTAGCAACGCAATTGATCAAAAAGTTGATTTGACAGAACTCACATCTGAACTGAAACAAAGTAGATTCAGTTCTGTTTTGCAACCGTACCTGGGTATCACAGAAGATATTTTGGAGGTAAGAACGAGGTCGAATTTACAATCCTTCAAAAGAGTTTATGCCTTGCATCATTCTTCAAAGTTGCAACCCCTCAAAAGAGTTAATGTAGTTTCTTTGGATCTATTTTCTTCTGTCACCGCAGAAACCAAGTGGCATATCTGATTTTGAAACGGAGGAGTTCCTTCAGTCTCTGTCAAACGAAGACGTTATAAATGCTTTTCATTTACTTGGTCACCAGCTTTCAGTATTATGGAACATATATTTGAAGTTCCACAGGTCTGTATCAGTGAGAAAATCTATTTACATACATTCCCCTGTTCGTTTGATAGGTATTGTGATTTTCAGGTAAAGGGTTATGACCTATAGTTGTATGCCCTACATCTGTCAGGTTTTAGTACCATATCCCTGCTTTGATTAGTTTGATTGTTGCCTTACGAATTTATATTATTTGTTTTTTAATGCATTTGCTCCTGCATATTCTTGAAAAAGAAAAGTTAACTGTAAGTTTTAGTTTTATCTTTAGAATATTTGGGGTTTCCTACATTTGTGTTCCGTGCACTTCCATGGTTTGCGTGTTAATAATCAATATTTAATATTTTTACAGAATTTGGACGACATAAGCTATGATATCTCATCGACTTACTCCTGCCTTATTCTTTGTTCTGTCTCGTATTTTTAATGTTCTATTTGACTGTTAGGCATTGTTCATTTGCGTCATCATGTGCTTGTATTAAGTTTTAGATTCCCAATAATAAGATATCACTTATTTACATCCCTTTCTAGTTAATGGTGTGTACTGTTTAGGTTATACGCATATGCATATATTTGGGTGCTAATGTAATATTCGTGCTGCAGGGCCAATAGGACGAAGATATTGGAATTTTTACGTGAGGCGTGGGCCAATGATCGGAGAGCTGAGTGGTCCATATGGATGGTCTACTCTAAGGTTGCGATGCCACATCATTGTTTGAGAAGTGATGAGTCTTTTCATCGTAGCATTCGTGGGAAAGGTTCTCTTGCACAGAAGTTAAATGAAGATGTAATTTTATTAATAACTCTGAGAAGTATAATTTCGGACTAGTTTCCATTCTGACAATTGGTACCCAAACATTACAAATAACAATTCTTTTTTCTGTATCTAAATTAATTCATGCCTACTGTACAGCCAATCCAAGCTGCGGTAACACGCGCTGACCTTCATCGACGAAGTATTGCCCAAATGAGGGTCGGTTCTTAAACCTTCTTTGCTTTAGTTTCCTAATCTGCATTTATGTCAATTGATAATCTGAAAGGATATTGCTTCCGTGCAGATAAACAATCGTTCAATTCAAGACATGTATATTTTCGGAGATCCTTTACGTAATCCTGTAATACTTGTGGAACGTGTCATGAATGCTCAATTCCGCACTAGAAGTGGAAATTCGTTTTTCTCCCCTCTAGAGCATTCTGCTAACATACTCATGGGCACAAGGTTAAATGCTGGAAACAAGTTATCTGGTACAGGGACACCAAGAAGTAGTCGCATTCTGAGAATTGTCGTATTTGTGCATGGATTTCAGGCATGTATTTTCCACTTTGATAGATCGCTTACTTTCTTCAGTTGGAAGAGTATGTTTATCTATTCGTTAAGTTTATTGCTATCGTATTACTTGATAGCCCTCATTTGTTCTGTATTACACTCACTACACATCCTCTGTCAGAGCACTCTATTTTCTGCTGTATGTACGAAAAAAAGTTGCCATGTGAATCCTTGGTCTTGATTTTTACTTTTAAGGTTTATTCATTTGTGACAGCAGTGTCACAATAAAGTGGATACAGAAAGTATTGGAAATCACTACACATTCTATATTCAGGAGTAACCTCAATGTTTAATGTATTCAACTTCTTGTCTTACAATATTGATTTCCATGTGTCTGAGTGTGATCCTAATATATGGGAAGTACATTCTACATTAGTGATTAACTTGTTAGTGTTGTATTTTTCCAACTAATTGTGACAGTTTTTTTAGCCTGGTTGGTTACGAGAATCTTTGGTACTTGGATTGACTGCATAATTCTTCTGTCCATTACATATTATAGGTTTGGTGGATTTAATATATCCTGAATTTATAAACATTAACAGGGACACCATCTGGATTTACGGCTTGTTCGGAATCAATGGCTTTTGATAGATCCTGGAGCCGAGTGTCTCATGTCGGAGGCCAATGAAGACAGAACATCTGGCGACTTGACAGATATGGGATCAAGATTGGCGGAAGAAGTGACTGCTTTTGTCAAGAAAAAGATGGATAGAGCCGCAAGATCTGGTGGCTACAAAAATATTAAGCTTAGCTTTGTCGGGCATTCCATTGGAAATGTAATTTTAAGGGCAGCGTTGATGGGTACGAATTCATGTTCCTTGTTAGTTGTTCTTGTCCGTTCACTTTTGTAACTAAGCACTGACTGGTGTGTTTTTATTTGTCTCAGAGAAAAAGATGGAGCCTTTTCTAAAATACCTTTATACATATGTGTCTGTATCTGGGCCACACTTGGGGTATCTGTACAGTTCAAACTCTTTATTCAACTCTGGTCTGTGGCTTTTAAAGAAGCTTAAAGGGGCTCAATGCATCCATCAACTAACTTTCACCGACGATCCAGATCTCGAGAAAACTTTTTTCTACAAGCTTTGCAAGGTACTAAATGGACACTTGTTCAAGTTGCTCAGTTATGTGTAGTCATATGTAGAAGTATTTTCAGCCTAGTTTCATGTGAGGTGGGAAAGGAAAAATTAGAAAAGGAAAGACGCGATTGTTGTTTACTTCTTGAAACGACACTCTGACCTGTTATTTGCTTTTCCAGGCAAAGACATTGGAGCATTTCAAGAACATAATCCTTCTATCCTCGCCGCAGGTACTTCTTCATCCTTGTTGAACATTTGAACATTGGGAAAAATTATGGTTTTCTGGAAATGATCTCCTTCCACTCAAAATGTAGGGGAAAGTTTATTAAAAAATAATAGGTAAAAATATCTGCTAGAGATAGATGTAATGATGGAAACTTTAAGTCATCTATAAGTTTGCACTTTTTATTGCATGGCTTGCTCTTCCTAATACTTTTGCGCTAATGTCATTTGTCAGGATGGTTATGTTCCTTATCATTCGGCCAGAATTGAGGTCTGCCCTGCATCATTGTGGGATTACTCGAAGAAGGGTAAAATCTTTATGGATATGCTAAACAATTGCTTGGATCAAATCCGAGCACCCTCCTCCGAGCAACGGATGTTCATGCGATGTGACGTCAACTATGACACCTCTGGACAAACCAGGAACTTAAACACCATGATTGGCCGGGCTGCACATATCGAGTTCTTAGAGACTGACATTTTTGCTAGATTTATAATGTGGTCCTTCTCAGAGCTTTTCCGATGATGGTTATTAAAACTCCATTCAATACCTCTGTATGGATGTCAATCCAGATCTTCTTTCGATATCAGTGAAGCCCTTGGATTTTCACTCTCAGCAAAGAACAAGAAACAAGCAAAAATGTTGGAAGCTGCTGTATTTTTAGCCGTCCCTTTTTTGATGGTGACTACATTCATCGGGTATAACTTAGACTTGCTGAAGTTTGTAATTACAAGTTATAACTCTCAAGGTTTAGTGTATCGAGGTAAGTTGCTTAGTGTAGTTTAAATGTTATCCAAAGTGTAATTACGCGCAGGTAATATAGGTTCACTAATTGTGATCTAAGCTTAACAAAGTCGGGAAGAATAAAAACATAAAAGTTCCTCTTTTGTTTACGGGTGTCTGTGTAAAACCCTTGTCCATACACATTTATTTAAATAGTTCTGCAAGGTAAGCTTGTTATGTAAACAATTTAGTAGTTGATTTAGATAAATGGACTTCTTGATAAAACCGAAATATAAAGTCATTGTATGTTTTACAGAAGGAAATGTAGCTCTGGTAATTTTCGTGTCCATGCGTTTTGTTAGTATAGATAATGTTGTTTAGTGTGATCTCTCCTAGTCTCTTCCAGATGAATCCTACTTTACTTCATTAATTGCTTCTATTATTTGATGCAAACAGTTCGATAGTAGTCTATTCCTATATTTGGATTGTATTTCAAGTGGTTTAGATTAGAATGAACATCTGTGGTTGTTGCAACTTGTAATGTCTGTCATTTTCCAGAAGTTGTATTGGCTTTGATTTGATGTCAGATTTGCAGCATTGTTATGTCAATCATTTTCCGGTTAGTAATTTCGTGGGGTCGTTGATACGTCGGCGGGACAATTCCTTGATGTAGGGAAATGATTTCTAACCACCGATTTATGTGAGCATTTAGCAATTGAATGCTTCTGAACAGCTGCTAAGTTTGTTGCAGCACAGCATATGGTGGTGACCCACTGATTTTTCTGCATCCAAAAGTTTTCTTCTTGATCATGGTAGGACAAGGATAAGAGAGATTGGCAGCACTCCAAATGTGGCTAACTTAAATTCTCAAGAAAGGTATGTGTTCCATTCACAATTTTGCCACAAAAGGTAACGATAAAGCGATCACTCATTTAAAAGCAATTGCAGACATATGCAACATCTGAGTACCATTCTTATGGTCTTTAATGGTTAGGTTAACTGGTTGAAGTTAAGGTTTTGATGAGCTCCTCGTGTGCTCTGTCTAGCCACTTTTCATGTTAATTATGGTTCGGCATAACCAACAGCGATTGAACGACGACCGGTCAGATTTCAACAGTCACTTTCTTTACCAGAATTTGATATTTTTCGAGAGGGCTGATATGCTTGTCTAAAAAATGCAAAATTAGGCCTTTTATCCAACCTGAAACAGAATATGATTTCTGTCATACCCACCTATGAACAATTTTGTAGTTCTGGGAAGTGGTACAGTAATTAACACTTCATGACCGATGTCTATGTCATGAACCCCAAACATATAGAGAGAAGTTACAGGCTTTTTGGTTACTTAAGCTCGTGATGCATTCCGCGGATAAAGAATGGAAAGAAATCCTGTTGTGTTCTTCCCAAGTAGATTAGTAACCACTACTTAGCTTAACCAAGAAGAAAAAACAACCAATCTTATGCTTTCGAGGACCTCAAATATCATATAAGAATGCAATATAGAAATACTGCAATGTACATTGTTTATGGATACACTACATTTGCTTAAGAAAGTCAATGAGCATAAAGAAATTTGTCCAGTTATAGCCTTATAAGTCCAATTTGTCCAGTTATAGCCTTATAGGACTTATTTCGAAATCTACTAGACGTTCTAAGTTATTCTACCAGATTTAAGCAAGACCTGAAGTTATTCTACCAGATTTAAGCAAGACCTGACAGCACGTTTGTACCTTATGAAGCAAAAGGTGCCCCTTCTGTGACCTGGAAAAGTCAAAACCTCCCCTGAAAGAAGCCAGATGATACTTTTCACCAGAATTAACAATCCATACATAGGTACATTAGTCTTCAGTAACCTGCGGCGCAGTTGAAGCAATCATTCTGGGGAAATCAAGTTGAAAAATGACTTAATTCAAGTTGAATGGTTGGTTCTGAAGTTTAATCAATGTTAGCAAGTTCAAAATTTCAGGTGAACTACCATCAGACAACTGTTCTCCCTATAATGCTATAACAAGACCAGAAATACACTTTCTGCAAGAAAATTTACAGAACCACTTTCAATATTGACATAAACCTTGTAGAAGCAATGATTCATGTATAATTAGAAGGGAACAATTAGCTAACACAAGTACTGATTAGAACCGAGATCTGCAACCATAATTTCCTGATAAACCTCTGGTACTAGTTAAAAATGGAGATTGCAAGAAACAAGGACGACAGTGACTCTACACTAAGAAGTAAAAAAGTTCTATTTGGATCAGTAGGATCAGTAGATTTGCACGGTCTAAAAGAGGCTTCACTGCTTAACATTACCAGACCTTCAATGATGACGAGAAGCACAATGTGGAAATTCCAGGTGTAGGAATGCAGAAATCATACAAAAGAGTTCCGATCTTCTTTGAATGAATCACTCAAAGCAAACCCTAAATTGTAAACTAGCCGAGACAACAGTTCTACAATCTCAAGAACTTGAAAAACAAACACCCATATCATCAAAACTGATTGCAGGACAACCTAAAAGTAATACATAATCAAACTTGTTATCATGTCCAAACATATTCTCATTCAATTTCACTAATCATTAAATCATAAATATTAACAAATCAAGTTTCGCCGAACACATAAGACTAAATATGCAGGAAATGACAATTGGGCAAGAACTGTATTCAAAATAGACGTAGTATAATATTTGATCGACAAAGGAACAGAATTTCAGAAATGAAATTCAGCTACAACCTGAAAATGCAACTTAGAAAACAACTGATGGAAAATTATACAAAATAAAAGAGTAAAAAAAACACGAGCCGAATTACAGCGCCATGAAAAACAGTAATTATCAATCCAAATCCTTTTTTTGAGGGGTGATTTTTCTTTGTTTCTTTACACAATGTATGTTAGGCAGATAAAAGAAAATCTACCTGACTGACCTTAAAAACTTCTTCACTTCCAGTCCATTTCTTCTTCTTCTTCATTCTGGTTTTCGCAATACCAAAACAGCAGCCTTAGCCAAAATTTATACATCCATTTGCCCAAAAGCTATGAGAGAATCATAAATTTCAATGTTATGTTCTTTCCATTTTACTCAGGGTTTGGTCTACCCAGAGAATCAAGACCCTCGGTTCGGCTTCTTACAATTCGATGGAAGACTTCACGTACTTGACGTTCCAATGGATCCAAACCTTCTTTCATTCCTTCACAAACTTGACCCAAATCCGTAACACTTTTTCTAACTTCATTTTCTTTTTCATCCACCAACGGAAACTGAACTGAATCAGCCAATTCAGTCATATGCCTTGCAGATTTCTCAATAGTAAAAATCTCTTTCAACAGCCCATTGGCATTCCTGCGATCACGTCTCTTTGATTCCTCGATAATTCGTTCATGCAACGACATGATCGGAGCAGCCCAAGTATATTGCCTAGGAATGGCAAAATGCGTCTGAAGTCCTCTATCTTGACAAGGAATAGCAGCAACCAAAGTCCACATTACAAACAACAGAATCGAACTCATGGTATAAACAGGAACCACAAGTCCATTCGTCGCCGTAATTTCATTCCCTCTCGGCGCAGCCAAATTGTTCCCAATTGCCTGTAATTGTTTCGCAGCAGACCAGGAACGCGAAACACTCCATGACAAAGATCGATAATGTCCAGCAGGACGATGATCTTTACTGGTATTGTTCCGGCCAAATGAACGATTCCGATGCTGTAAAACAGAACCAGAATCCTTCTCATCTAACATCCCAATAGCTAAATCAGTAAGAGCTTTCTTTGCTCTCCGGAATTGACCTTCACCTAACATCCTCTGATTAGGATCTAACGCAACCAACACAATCTCCAAATGCTTCTCCCATTGTCGGATCTGTTCAATCCCATCACGAATCGCATTACAGACATCAAGTGCTTTCACACTCCTTTCAAAAAACTCATTAACATGACGATCCAATGGAGCTTTCGCCATATTCACCTTGTTATTAAACATAATCGCTCTGAATTCTTCTTGACAGCACAGAAACGCATCGAGCAATCGCCTTATCCACGACAGAGAAAGGAGATCTTCACCGGTTACATTCGATAATTCAAGAAATCGTTCCGTCACTTGTTTCTGAAATGAATCTAGTTCCTGTTGTTCCTGACCTTCCAGATGACTGTGATTTGATGATGTCTCCATATGGAAATGATCACGGCGTATACTGAGGATTGATCTTCCTATGGATGCAAATGGTGCTGAAGATCCTTGATAATCTGTTGCAGGCATTCTCACATGTGATGGTAAATACACAGATTAAAAATCAATATATTTTCCTTCAAATACCCATATAAAATCAAAAAGAAAATGATGATGAAGAAGATAATAGAATTCTTAACAGAAATGGAATGAAGAAGATGATGAGATATGCTTATGAATTGAATGGAGAAATCTCTCTGAGAGGGAGAGGGAGAGGGAATGGGGGAGGAATGGCTGGTAATGAAACCCTAAGGGGAAGGGAAGCCCCCTTTATGAAAGAAGGGGGTATGCACCGCGTTTAGGGGGAAAAGGAAAAATGTAAAAATTAAATGGAAAAGTGAATTTAAATAAAGAATAAAATTCTATATTTTTATTAAGAAAAAGAAAATGTCAGAAATGAAAAAACATTTGTAGAGAATTACAAAGGACACGGTCTGAACACGTTTGTGTTGAATGGAATGGAGGCCCTAGTAGTACTAGTAGTAATACTGTGACTCAGTCTTCTTCACTTCTCTACTGCTGCAACACAAATACTTATGCACTGGGATTATTGTGCGATAAAGAATTGTTGTACATGTCACGAGCAAATTTTTGGGGCTTTGTTATAAATTATCACATAGGGTGTTTTAGAAGCACAAGTAGGACCAGAAGTATAAATATTTTTGTAGGTGGTTTGAATATTATCTAAAAAAAAGTTATTTTTTTATTTTTGGAAAAAAAAAATTCAGAAGTTAGTTTACGTATATAATTTTATAATAACTTTTAAAAGAAGAAAAATTAACTTTTTGTGAAGTAAAATGTTTTTGTTTCTGATTTTTAGGATTGATTTCTGCTTCTGGAGAGGCTTACGGCCTATTTGGATACAAAAAAACAAAAGTGCTTATACTTCTCCAAAAGCAGAAGTCATGAGCAAAATGTTTTTGGTTCACAAAAAGTTAATCTTTTTTGCTTCTAGAAGTCATTTTGAGATTGTGTATCCAAACTAACTTCTGACTTTTTTACTTCCAGAAGTCAAAAAAGTAACTTCTGGAATGGTATCCAAACAACTTATGCTTCGTTTGGATACCAGAAGCAGAAGTCAGAAGCAAAACTATTTTACTTCACAAAAAGTTAAGCTTCGACTTCTAGAAGTCGTTTTAAAATTCAATACCCAAACTGACTTCTGGCTTTTCGACTTCTAGAAGTCAAAAATCAACTTCTCATGCGTTAGCCAAAAAGGCTATTATTATTGGATACCACTTAAGAAGTTTTTTGGGCATACAATTTCATTATGACTTTTGACTTTTGAAATTGATTTCTGACTTTTGAAATTGATTTCTGCTTTTGGTATCCAAACAACCTCTTTGCTTCATAAAAAGTTAACTTTTTATTTAAAGAAATCATTCTAAAAATATTTACCCAAACTAACTTCTGATTTTTGTGTTTCCAGAAATCAAAAAGTAATTTTCTAAGTGGTATTCAAACAGGCTATAAAAATATTATATGGTTCAACCCACTTTCGAGTGGAGAGTGGATTTTTTTCTTTTAGGTAGACATTTCATTAGATAGATAGTTTGAAACTCACCTCTCAAACTAAATGTCAGGATTCGTGAGTTTGATTTTTTTTCCAAATAACCACTTATGATAATAATTACACGTTCTGGTTTTTTGATCGACAAAATAACCAGTGTTAACGAGTTTTGAACATATATTTTTTGTTTTATCGTCCAATATATATGTTCTAAGAGATCTGAATATCCTAACGCGTAAAAATAACCAAATAAGATGTAAAATTTGTTCATAAAATATACTAAACCTCTGATATTATTATAGCAAAATGATAAAATTATTGGGTGACGATACCAATAATTTAAAACTCGTCGGTATCATATTTGATTTAAAAATAAAATAAAATATAATATAATATAATATATTGATGGACCATTCTGTGAAAAATGATACCGATTGAATTACCACTACTACACCAAAATGGTGTGACGAAAAAAGTTGGTGGACATTCCTTTATCCTTTTTACACGTGTCATAGTACTACACCCTTACTACGTGTCACATCGGAAGGTAAAAAGGGTTAAAGGAGAAGTCATATCACTGCTATGAGAGCTGACCACGTGTACGGTCCAGCTAAGTCTAAGCTGGCGTGTAAAATGGGTGTGGGAGGGAGGATTATGAGGACTTGGTCAGAGATATGGACTTGGTCAAAATTGAAAGTTTTTTCTGGATTGGAGGGGCTATGTTCTAGAAATATAAATGTGTGATTATTATAATAACTTGGCCAAAGTTTGAAGCTTTACAATGATACACGTCGTTCTGTTTATAAATTGAGTGATTTTTGATTGATATAAATGTCTTAATCATGTTTTGGGGAGTTTTTAATTTCCATGCTGTATGATATCTAGAGAATTTTGGGTCACAAAAAACTATAAAAAATACAATTAAACTTGGGGTTCAGGGTGGTTATGATGAAGTTTTGAGACCCATAGTCTTTAAGATGGAGACACATCATAAAACTGGTACCTGAAAATTACTGGCTGAATTTGTTTATAGATTTGCAGGCAAAAAGTTAGTGGTGGTCAACACTTAATGGTGTTAGACATGGCTGCAATTTGGTGTTAGACAACTCAACTATTCTCTTGGACAGAATAAGTAATATCAGCAACCTTGAAGGTAAATTCACCTACGGATTACCTGTTTTAGGTTTAAACCCGGTGTAAAAAAAATGTCAAGCCTCATAGTTACGGCATTGGGTAAATTCATTGCAAATGTATCAAAAAAGAAAAGAAAAAAACAGTTGTTTGCCTAAGTGAAAGACAAAGCAATATCTGGATAGTCGAAAAGTAGCCGACTGGTGGTGGTGTGCTGTCCCTGATAGTTGGCAGCACATCAATTTTCAGATCTCTAGTGGCAATGAAAGCTAAGTCTTCTTCTTATAACCAAAGGCAACAAAATATCCTAAAGGCTTGCTTGATTGGTCCAAATATATTACATCCTTCTTTTTTTTTGCCTATTTTATGCGAGTAGTTGTGTGTGAAAGCATGCTTTAGAGAATTGTATTCTTGTAGAATCTATCTTCTATTCTTAGTGAGAGTGAGAGACATGATCTAGATTATACCATAAAAACATCATAGCTTTTTTTAAAGAGGATTCATTCGAGTATATATATCATATGATATGGGATGCCAGGGATGGCATATTCTAATTAAACATGAGCATGCAAGAAAAGCATTATTAAACGAAGATGGAATTAATATTCGGTAAAGATTGAGGTATAGTAAAATGCATTTATTATGGGAAAGAAAAAAGAAAAGAGAAAATAGATCATATGTTCAGAAAATATTAAAATCAGGTTGTAGTGGACGGTTAAAATATTCGACTGTGTGATATAGACGAAAAGAAGTTCAATAAAATACCGACCATTGTACCCTTAACTTTTTTATCCCTTTTATCATTCCACCTCACAACCATCGACACAAATCTAAAAACTCATCGATACCATTGAGAACTTTTCTTTCTCTCTTTTTTATGTCTTTTTTGTGGTGTCGCTTGTTTAAACCAGGTTGAAACTGGTTTCATCCTGTGTTAGATTAGGTTGATTTTGGTTTACCTATGTTTAAGATATGATGAAATTGGTTTCACCCGTGTTTAAAATAGGATAAAACTAGTTTCATCCTGAATTTGATTTCACCCATGTTTAAATCAGGATGAAACTGGTTTTATCCTGTTGTTGATTGGGTTGAAACTGATTTCATCCTGTTTTATCATAGTTTTAGTTGTATGATCATGTTTTCTATAAACTGGACTAAAATCCAAAATGCCATGTTTGTTATCTTTAATTTAGCAATTTTATCTTCCATCAACCAGGTTTTTGGAAGAGGCAGAGTGGTCACGTAAAGTCGTAAACCAAATGTTAAGGTGGTTAATATTCTGTTTTCTGTCTTGAATACTGATTGAGGTGAAAAATTTGCATTCCTTACAATGCCTATTAGTAGTAGGATTTTGTTTACTTCTTAAATTGCTATAACGACAAATTTGTAGGTCAGTTGTTGTAACATTTCTTAATAATAATACGAGTTTAACTCTTTCAAATTTGTTGGACAAAGAGAAACAATTTCGTTGGTTGCACTCAAAAATTGATAGACACAATAGAAACATAGTCCTTATCGTCAGTTATCATGCAAACCTTCAGTTGCTGAATTTTGGCCTAGGCCTCTAGGGAGTCATATAAATAGACAAGGGGCTAGCTAGTGCAATTTATCCTACTTACAATTTACCGAGTTTAAAATTAATTGCTTCTGTGATAGCCAATATGGTATGGCCTTTTCTCTGTACAATCTTACTATCATTTCCTTTGATTTTCTAATTAGGTTCTTGCAGGAAGCTACTTCTCTATGGAAGAAGCTCTTGTATGTCTCTTGAAACCAGGATGGATGAGCATGTTTTGAACATTCTTTGTGATTTGGGGTACTGACTCTTGTTAAGGAAGGAATCCTTGGGAAACCAGTGAACACAGATCCTACAACAGCCTTTTTTATCTATCCAACAGTGTTTATTGCACTTGTATATTCTTTCTCATCTATAAATTACACAAATCCAAAGAGAAGTAGTGTTGTTAGGCCTGTTGCAAAACCTCTACCTGGTTCTTCAAAATCAATTCTAAGGTAAAATGCTAATACCACTGAAGCAATGGTGTGTATTGTTTAAATTTTAACCTTTGATTATCATTTTTTCATTTGTCATCTTGTGTACCATGAACTCTACGATGAAACTGAATTTGTTAGAAATGGTAGAGACGTAGTTATCTTTGTGTTTTTTTGATCGATCACACATGATGATGTTGATCATATAGGTATATTTAGTTAAAAAATGCTTGAGACACTACTGTAACAAAGGATTTTTGCAATTAATAATAACAATTAATACTTGTTTTATTTTATAGAAAGACCGAACAACATTCATCCAACAGAGAGACGACGACTCTGTAGCTAACTAAAAAATTAAAAAGATTATTTAGCTGGGATTAGTTGTGTGTTTTTACCATTGTTGATTTGTTTATAGAAGTTTTCCGAACAGTGCGAGCACAACTTTTGTATAGGTATTAGACATTGGTTTTACTTATAGGAAATATAATTAAAAAAATCTTACTATTTCAAACAAACAAACAAGGGTATTTTAGTGATCTAATATAAAATTTAGTTATACAATTTAGGTATAATGCCCAATTTTAGATATTAGGAAAGTATATAAAAGATTTTTGGATGTTAAAAGAGTAAATAATTTTACTTGTCTTCTAGACCCACAAATAAAATTTTATGGGATATACAACCAATTTACTGGAAAAAAAAAGAAAATGGTATAGTAAAAGATAATACCACCACACAATAACAAAATTTATAAGAGATCAACAAATTCTGGTTTAAATACATCTATCTCTAACCTTAGACATATTAATCACGTCTTCGAACAATTGAAAATAACAAGGTTTTACGAAAAATGTTTATAATAATAGGACATTATTGAAAAATTTAAATTTTTCTTAATTATTTAGAACCAAAATTTGGGATTTTCTTAATTATTTGGAACTAAAATTCTACATTTATTAGCTACGAATGTGTGTGATAAACTCAAATCTCAATAACGGGATAATTATTCAACATGTTTAAGACTTAAAAAAATGAAATTAAGCAAACTAAAAACCAAAGTTTAGGGGAAACTACACGTGATCGACAAGCATAAGTTATTTTGTCTTTTTTTATTAGTCTAAATTCTTAATTTAGGAGATTCTTAACTAGATTCCTTATTAGTGTTAATACATTTTAATATAATCTTAATTTTTGGATGGATTTTAAAATCAAAATATATTGATTATATTTTTAATCTCTTAATTTATTGGTTGATAAATAATAAATAAACAAGCAAGGAATAGTTAGTTAACAAATTTTTAGTTCTCAGAAATCTGAAAGAATCGCTACTGGTGTGCATGCTCTAAATAGACTATCATATTAGAAATCTTATTGAGCTTATTGGATTAAAATATTAAAATTAATTGTTGAAAATATGCTATATCACTACTGTTTAGTAGGCGGCTATCAAGTAATCTGTCTTTTGCTATTTTTAAATAAAAAATGGCAAACACTCTTATAGTAGGATTTTATTGCTGAAAATAGGGGTATATTTTCTGGGTTAACCAGGGCTAGTCGTGACAAACGGAAAATGGGACAGTGTGATGTGCCATCCACGACTCTCTTATAAACAATGCACAAGTTGGTAGTGGTACTGCTTGTCTATTCTTTAGGTCTCAATTTGTCGTTCTTAGTATATTATTAACACGTCTAGTTTCTTATAATAAAATGAATTAAAAATAAAATGATGTACTGATATGATTATAGTGTTACAAATAGTCAAATAAGATTTCTGTAGATTTTTATTAATTTTTATTTAAATGATTTCTGGAGATTTTCTAAAAAAATCTAAAGATTTTTAATGATTTTCTAAGGGTATTTTAGAGAGTTTTTGTGACTTGTAGAGATAAAAAATGAGATTTGTAAAGAGTGTCTATGATTTATAGAGACAAAAAATAAATATATAAAATCTAATTAAAAATTTAAAATATCTACCGATTTTTTTATTATACACGTTATAATGTTAATAAAAATACCATGAATACCTAGTAAAATATGTGTTCATTGTCAAAATAAATCTTACTGTTATCCTATGCCTAAGTTTTCATTCTTTTTATTTCACTCATTCCACATTTTATTTGTTATGCTATCTCGTCACTGGTTAGCATCTTCTCGTTGTTGTCTCGTTTGATTTTGGGAAAGATGGTCGGTTCCTTGGTCATCAGCTCAAACAAAAAAAAAAGAGAAAAATTGGTCCTACTCTCAAAAATAAATATTTTCCAAATTTCCAAGTCTCCCAAAATATCATCTCTTGAGGAGAGATTTCTACCATGACTATTTTCCTAAAAAAAAGTCTCCCCAAATCTCTGAAAACAAAAAATCAATGGCTTTTAATTCTCCTTCGAATAACAGGGGTGTTTGAATGACTCTTATAAAATCCTAATCTAACAACATGAAATTTTGGAGAATTTAAATAATTAAAAAAGAAATCTCTAATCAATAACAAAGATATTAAAAAACTTTTCGAAAATCTCTATAGACTAATAGTAAATTTAAAAATTCCTCGAAAATCATTTAAAATCTTATTTAACTACCCTGTTAATTCATTCATTACAAACTTATTAAGATAAATATCCAATGAAGTACATAAACTAAAACCAAAGATGCTTATATATTAAATAATTCTGAGTAGTTTGTTGTTTGCATCTGAAAGACCCAATAATTTGTCCTTGCACATAATATACACTACATCGAACTGTCGGGACGTGATAAAGTATCTCTTCGTTTTATTCTAAACTAGTGAAATTGCATGAACGATGCACTTGCCGCTTAAACCAAAGATATTGATGTTAATTGAGTAAGGATTTAGGGAAACCAAAAGCTAGAAGATTCGATAAAAACAACGATGTTCTTAGTGAACGGGGATATTAAAAAAATTCAACTAATAAATTAAAGAAAAACCAATTAAATCAATGTTCTTAAGCCATAAGAAAATACAAAAATTGATCAAACGAGTTAAATAAATATAAAAAAATTGATCAAACGAATTAAATAAATAAATTAGCTCCGTAAAACAGTTATTAAGTCGGTGTTAATAATCACAAAAATACAGGAAAATTGAGGAAAAAAACAGAATTACCTTTTAAGGTTCGAAGCTGACGATAATACGTTAAAGCTTTCTAGTGAAAGTACGCAACCTACTGGAAGTGATCCAGGAATTACGAAAGCGATTCGACATAAACAATCAAAGAAAAAAATGGTTAGTGAAGACGAAAAAACTTTGAGCGCAATACAAAAATAAAAAACAACTTGAATCATGTATTTTCTATCAACCCAGTCCACTTAATTAGGTTTACAACATGCATACACTCATAAATTGAATATTTTGAGATCTAGGTTTTCTGTGTTTAACCAGAATCGGCGAATGTTCATGTACACATTGATTGATTTCTATAATAATCGGTTGATGTTCATGCCCACGATGAACGATTGTTCATGATGTTTTTCGTGGTTGAAGAACATCAACACAGAATCGGTCGATATATCGACCGATTGTGTTATGAAAGAAATGAACATATTTATGTTTTTTTTTTGGTTCAACCGGTTGATGTGAGTGTCCACATCGAACAATTATAAAATATGATTTCTCAACTCTCAAGCCCATAATTGTTCAATATAAGTGGTTATATCGATTGATTGTATGTGGAGAAAATGCTCAAATTTTCTGGAGACTTTTTAGATAAGAATTGGTTGGTATGCACACCTTATCGACCGATTCTGTAGTGTAATTTGCTAGAAACCGGTGGATATGGAGGTATCATGATGACCGATTGTAAACTTGCAATTCCTAAATTTACTTGAATATGATTGTTGTGTATCGCATATTGTCATAATTTTTAGGTAAAAGGGAAAGCAAAATTAAGTGGAAAAGGGATCGAAGAACAAACATGATCTTGCTTCTCTTTCGAGTATGAGACCTTGTCGGGATGACGGTAATAATTTGGCTGCTAAACATTGTAGGGGACCGAGGGTAAAGATAAAGCGGTCTCCATCAATAAACATATTCAAGTGGAGCTGCCAGTAAAAGAAAAATCTGAAATCTGATACAAAAACTGATAAATATCAAAGTGAAGAAGAAGTTGATAAAAAATAAGTGATGATAGAGGAAACGAGAGTGATATCGAGGAAGAAGGAGACAAAGAAGAAGAACGAGGAGGTGAAGAATAACAAGGAGATAAAGCCAAAGATGCAAAGAAACCAAGGGGAAAAAAAGAAATACATGCCCAAGTCTATGTTGATGCTACCTCGCGATGTTAATGATCCTATTTATAAGTTACCCGGTGATGATGGAGATTTTTTATGGAGGTACAAACACACTTAGAATGCTATCGTCTATGTATTATAGTAATTATCTTAACCTTATGTTATATCGTCTACTTTTATTTAACATATCATGCATTTTCTAATTTGTCGCGATATGTTATTTAAAATCATACCGATGGTGTGTGTCTTCTTAAACACCAATTGTCAGCGAGTAAAATGATTTCATGGAAACTGTTTGAAAAAACACCCCAAGTCGTCCAACTCATAGATGTTTCAGTGTTGTTAACTATGGTAAAGAACTCGGTGGTTGTATATGATAAACCCCTTGTTTCTGCCTAATACGAGAGATATTACAGGAAACGGATACTTTGCATCTTCCGTTTGGTGAAATGACAATAACTCCAAATGATGTACATTTGATTACAGGTCTTGGCGTAAGAGGAAAAGCCGTGAGGGGACCCGACAACGTAAATGAGCTTGATTGGAAGAAGATTTACGATTTCACTTCGAGGGTGTTTGGTTGGGATGAGAAGAAAACTAAGTCGGAGAAGCTAGTAGTTGGTTAAAAACATAGAATATTCCACCTCAAGAGCTTAAGGGAACAATTCGGAAATACACTCCTGCTTTATCAAAGATTGGTTAACTCAGGAGCCTATCAATGCTACAACCACCACATATATTCTCTTCATCTTGTGATCTATTATCTTCCCTGACGTTTCCGGTTCTCGTATGAACGCCAACTATTTACAACTAGTGGAACCAATAAATAGAGTTCGTGACTACTCTTGGGGAAACATGTAAGGACCCGTAAGTTCGTCAATACTATTTGACCGGTCAAGAGACTAATTAGTCGCTTATGACTTAAGGAAATAAATATAAACATTAATTATTAATAATTAATCAACTAATAATTTAGAGATGAAACTAGTAACATTAGATAGATCTCAAAAAGTTATGCAAAATAGACTACTCGAACGCGTCATTCGGATACCGGACAAAGAAAAAATCATCTAATTTGTATTTAAAGGGTAAAATAGTCAATTTACCATCAAATGTTATTAAAGAAACCATGTATTCGCTTAGGGAACCCATTCAAAAATAATAAATCTATTCTTCTTGACATCCCATATCCAATGGGTGGTGCCTTAATTAACAAGATTCATTAACAAAACCTAATCGATTTCTATTTTCACTCTTTTACTCTTTTCTTCTCCTTCTTTACCTTGTTCTTCCATGTTGTTCAGCTACTAATGAAATTGAGAAGTGAAATAGATGTTTTGAGATCGGGAGAAGTGGAGAAAGGTTAAAGAATCGTTGATGATGGTAGTACTAATTAGAGTGGTTAGTTCTGACTTAAAAGAGGAAGGTAATTCAAAGAATGTTAATTAGGGTTTCTCTGAGTTGATAATGGATTATGATATCGATCAATTAAAGATGAATTTTGGGAATAGATTATGAAAAAAAAGATTGTTATGCTGAGTAGAAGATTCGATTTCAGAGAAGAACATGAATCAAGAGAAATTAAAGAATTAGGGTTTCAGGTTGATTTTGAGATTTTAAGGAATTGATAAGTATATTGAGTTATTGAATGATGAAGAAACATGGTTGTTGTTTAATTGACGTGTTGAAGCTGTTTTGATGATAAATTGAAGAGTTAGGGTTTTGGAAGAAATTCAGAGAATAATTAGAAAAGGAAATTGATGTTCTAGTAAAAGGATTAAAGATGGGTTTGATTGATTTGAGGATTTGGATTGGTATTTTGAACTCGAATTGGAGAAGAAAAGATTAGGAAATTATTTAGGGTTTCTGAGAATCAATTAAGGAAGAAATTGATAGTGATGCTAAAATTGATTTGATCTCAGGAAGTCGAGAAAGATGATGAGAATAATGATGATGATGACCGGGGATAGGAACTTGTAGATAGGAATCTTGAAGTTGGCGTGGTTTGCCATCAATACAGGTGGGAACTCTTGTAACCTTTTTGTAACCATTAAATAGTTTATTGTGCATTATTAGCTGTAAGCATGTTGTGTGTATTTTGATGGGTATGTTGGATAATATGCGTTGTGTAGTTTCCCTGCGAGGAGTGTCTGTGATTCCCACGGCTCCTTGCTAAGTTAAATAGGGCGGATTCCCTTCCGTCTTAATATTACATAGTAGGGTGGATGCCCTTCCGTCTCAATATCATTTAGTAAGGCGGATGCGCTTCCGTCTCGATATTATATATTAACTATTAATAGTAGCGCGGATGCCCTTCCGTCTCAATATTATTTATTAGGGAGGATACCCTTCTGTCTCAATATTATATATATATATATATATATATATATATATATATATATATATATAT
>JAJJMC010020657.1:202065-214980 GCA_023531435.1 Papaver californicum | reverse complement strand
TATATATATATATATATATATATATATATATATATATATATATATATTTATTTTATTTGGGGAAATAACTCGTATGCATATTATAGTTGATTGTAAATCTTCTAGACTTTGATAGTAGATTCCTGAATCATGGTTTGTATGGGTACTTCATGTGGATGACAATATTATTTGAGACTGGAGTTGTTCTAGCGTCACTTTCTCCATTGAGTAGGGCGAGGTTAAGGTAACATTTTTTTTGTTTTTCTAGCTTTCTTTCACAAAGATTGTAGTATGGGATGCAGTCTTTGTGGAGGTAAGGTTATGATAACTTTTATTTCATGAATGTCACATATATGATGTTGTGCTGAGTGTTACGTATAAAAGGTGTTAATTGCTTTCATCTATTTATATATTTTAAATAATTATATTTAGAACTACGAAGCATGTTAGTGATTACTTGAATGTTGTATTTGTTTCCACTGAGTACCCCTTTTGGGATGATGTGCTCATTTGTTTCCACTTTAGTTTCAGTTATCAGAATAAATGATGCACGTGAAGATATTTGTTTTCGTAGATTAAAGCTTTAGCAAATTATAGTCGCTTTGGTATCATTTTTATGTATGTATCTTTTGTGTATATTATTTTATAAAGTCAAATACATTATTTTATGTATATCACTTGAAATATTTCAATTATAAATATCATAGCGGATGGATTTTAGTTTATTGGATTATTATCTAAAATATAGTTTAGATTTTTTAATGTGTCAATATTAGATTAATCTCCTGATTAATTAGTATTTAGATTTTGGGTCGTGACAATTTGGTATCAGAACTCACCATTAGATCTTATATGGAAAATAATAGATAATAGCCAGTGCTAGATAGTGAACTAGATTAGTTTAGGACTGGGTTGGGTTGTGAGATAAATCTTAATAAATAAAAATAATCAAGAATTGAATAATTTATTGTTCGATTGATTGATTTTATGATTAATTAGTCTAACATGTTGAATTGTTTGTTTTGTGCTTTGTGTTTTGTGAATATGTATATATTATATATGAAGTAAAAATTGTAGGTTAAAACCAATTATGATATAGTTTTTTTTTCTAAAAAAAGAATTCAATAGAGATTAGAGATTGTGATTAAAGATTTATTAGTTTAAATTGTTGAACACTTAGTGAATCCAACGCTGGAAAATAGTAAGGAAGGTAATACTGATGTGTTCTTGTAATACTTGTTACGTAGGTAGCCATTGTCAGGCGTCATGAACCTAAACCAGACGACTGCATACATGTATTGCTAGACGTAGAAGGAAAACTTGCTTCTATTAGTGAACTGATAAATCCCAAATTCACTAAGAATCTTATTGAGTATCTTCCGATGAACCTAGATCCAATAATCTATTGAATGTGGATAATTTAGAGCCAATAATCATAAAATAGAAATTGTGGATCAAAAACCAAGGATTTTAGATTTCCATTATAGAAAACCAGATAGGTTGTGTTTCCTTTCATGTTTACTTCACACTCATCTTATTTGAGTTTAAATTCTCGGACTACTATAAGTGGCGTTCTTTTGTAATAATTAATATAGTTTTATTAGAATCAAAGGTTATAGTTATTGATAATATGTATATATCAAAATAGTTTTAAATTTTAGTTGTAGTGGAATCTTTAAGTGTATAGTTAACAAACAAAACAAGTTCTCTTGTATTCATAGATGTCAGAGATAGTAACAATTAGTAAATGTGACCCATCAAATTTTAGCTACACTATTGAGTATAGATTTTAAAGTTATAGTTAACCTAACTAGAGAAATCCTTAGAGTCTAAGGTGAATAATTATGTCATAACGAGTGAAATTTTGCACGTTTATAAGTATGAGAAATACTTACAGTGTGTGGTATCTCGATCTAATTTTTGAGTACGAAAATTCTTATAAGGTGGGTAGAATGTAAGGACCCGTAAGTTCGTGAACACTATTTGACCGGTCAAGAGACTAATTAGTCGCTAATGACTTAAGTAAATAAATATGAAAATTAATTAATGATAATTAATCAAATAATATTTTGGAGACGGAACTAGTACCACTAGATAGATCTCGAATAGTTACATGAAATAAACTACTCGAACGCGTCATTCGGATACCGGGCAAAGAAGAAATCATCTAATTTGTATTTAAAGGGTAAAATGGTCATTTTATCATCAACTATATTAAAGCAACCATGTATTCGCTTAGGGAACCCCGTCACAAATAATAAATCTATTCTTTTTGGAAGACCATATCTAATGGGTGGTGCCTTAATTAACAAGATTCATTAACAAAATCTAATTGATTTATAATCGATATCCATTTTCACTCTTTTATTCTCTTTTCTCTTTTCTTCTCCTTCTTTGCCTTCTTCTTCCCTTTTTTCTTCATCTACTAATGAAATTGAGAAACGAAATAGTTGTTTTGAGATCGAGAGAAGTGGAGAAATGTTAAAGAATCGTTGATGATGGTAGTACTAATTAGAGTGGTTAGTTCTGACTTAAAAGAGGAAGGTAATTCAAAGAATGTTAATTAGGGTTTCTCTGAGTTGATAATGGATTATGATATCGATCAATTAAAGATGAATTTTGGGAATAGATTATGAAAAAGAAGATTGTTATGCTGAGTAGAAGATTCGATTTCAGAGAAGAACATGAATCAAGAGAAATTGAAGAATTAGGGTTTCAGGTTGATTTTGAGATTTTAAGGAATTGATAAGTATATTGAGCTATTAATAGATGAAGAAATAGGGGTTGTTGTTTAATTGATGTGTTGAAGCTGTTTTGATGATAAATTAAAAAGTTAGGGTTTTGGAAGAAATTCAGAGAATAATTAGAAGATGAAATTGATGTTCTAGTAAAAGGATTTAAGATGGGTTTGATTGATTTGAGGATTTGGATTGGTATTATGAACTCGAATTAGAGAAGAAAAGATTAGGAAATTATTTAGGGTTTCTGAGAATCAATTAAGGAAGAAATGGATAGTGATGCTAAAATTGATTTGATCTCAGGAAGTCGAGAAAGATGATGAGAATAATGATGATGATGACCGGGGATAAGAACTTGTAGATAGGAATCTTGAAGTTGGCGTAGTTTGCAATCAATATATGTGGGAACTCTTGTAACCTTCTTGTAATCATTAAATATTTATTGTGCATTAGTAGATGTAAGCATGTTGTGTGTATTTTGATGGGTATGTTGGATAATATGCGTTGTGTAGTTTCCCTGCGAGGAGTGTCTGTGATTACCCACGACTCCTTTATAAGTTAAGTAGGGCGGATTCCCTTCCGTCTCAATATTATTTAGTAGGGTGGATGCCCTTCCGTCTCGATATTATATATTAACTATTAATAGTAGCGCGGATGTCCTTCCGTATCAATGTTATTTAGTAGGGAGAATGCCCTTTTGTCTCAATATTATATATATATATATATTTTATTTGAGGAAATAACTTGTATGCATATTATAGTTGATTGTAAATCTTCTAGACTTTGATAATAGTTTCCTGAATCATGGTTTGTATGGGCACTTCATGTGGATGACGTTATTATTTGAGACTGGAGTTGTTCTAGCATCGCTTTCTCCATTGATTAGGGCGAGGTTAGGGTAACATATTTTTAATTTTTCTAGCTTTCTTTCATAGAGATTGTAGTATGTGATGCAGTCTTTGTGGATGTAAGGTTGTGATAACTTTCCTTTCACGAATGCCATATATACGATGTTGTGCTGAGTCTTACGTGTAAACCGTGTTAATTGCTTTCCTCTATTGTTATACTTTAAATAATTATCTTTAGAACTGGGAATCATGTTAGTGATTACTTGAATATTGTATTTGTTTCCAATGCGCACCCCTTTTGGGATGATGTGCTCACTTATTTCCACTTCAGTATCAATTATCATAATAAAAGGTGCACGTGAAGATATTCGTTTTCGTATATTAAAGCTTTAGCAAATTAGAGTCGCTTTGGTATCATTTTTATGTACGTATCTTTTATGTATTTTATGAAGTCAAATATATTATTTTATGCATTTCACTTGAAAGGTTTTCAATCATAAATATCAGAGCTGATGGGTTTTAGTTTATTGGATTATTATCTGAATTGATAGTTTAGATTTTTTAATATGTCAATATTAGATTAATCTTCTCAAACTTGCATCTTTTATTCATTCCTCATTCCTCCAATACTCAAATAGATCTTGGGAAAATGACATGGGAACCGAAAGAAGTTATGTAGCTCGTAAAATCGTTCATCCCCTTCTTCCACGAATGTCCAAATTAAATTAATTCCATATTTTGGAAGAGAGTTAAAGAATTCTTTTATGAGCGGGAATCCTAAACTTTGCAAATGGAGAGACTGAGCGTTTATATTCGACAACATCAAAAGGGACATGAAGGAGCTGTAAGATTAAAAGAATGGTTACCGTCCATCATCCCCAAACTTCTCGTAGAGAATGAGTAATTTGATATGTTTATCCTTATCTCATCATTTGATGTTTGCATACTAACGTGTAATTTATTTAATTTCAGATCGAACGATTTTGTAACCTATGGCGAATACAGAATGGTAAATGATGGTTCATGCACATGAAGGAATATAATTATGTGTTGAACAAACGTGCTCGGAGATTCATTGACGATGTATTAATGTACGAGATTCAAGATTACGCTTACTAAATTATGTAATGCGCTAATTCCTTAAACTATATAATGCGCTAATTTCCTAAAACTAAGAATTAAATTGTTCTTCATGAAAGTGTAGCATGGTCGGTTAATAAGAACATCCACACCTGCCGATTATTACAATCGACCTGTATATTAAGCAATATCCACTG
This sequence comes from Papaver californicum, assembly GCA_023531435.1. Classification (NCBI taxonomy): domain Eukaryota; kingdom Viridiplantae; phylum Streptophyta; class Magnoliopsida; order Ranunculales; family Papaveraceae; genus Papaver; species Papaver californicum. The sequence goes on along the minus strand of JAJJMC010020657.1, from coordinate 210,138 downwards.
ATTCCTAGTGTTTTTCGTGATTGAACATCAACCCAGAATCGGCATATGTGTACCATCATATCTAACAATTTCTAGTTTGATGTTCCTAAAAAAAAATAAAAAAATTCTCAAATTTTTGTATGTTTTGAAGTTTCATTAACATTAATTATTCACAACTAACATAGTTAATTAACAAATAACACGTATAGTTAGTACTAATTAGTCAGGGGCACATTAGTCATTAAAAAAATAGGTAGATAAGGGTTTTTTTAAATTACTTTAAAATGATCCTATTTTAACTTATTGACTAGGCCTCAAAAAATTGGAGTAGACCTCAAACTAGCCAGGATAAAGTTATGGTGAACAAGTTTTGGATGACATTACAGACATTCGGTATCGGCAATTTCAAGTTGCATCGCAAATTTTGGTTAGAGTATAATTTCGAGTCACATGATAGATTTTGGACGTAGTGGCAAATTTTTAACCAATTAACAATTTTGGGTACCAATTTAGAATCCACGTCACTCTGTTTTGGGTCCTTATAAAAATTTGGGTCACATATTTAGCTCATATATCAGATTTTTTGACACGATATAATTTTTGTATATTTTAAATCACCGGACAATTGCTATGTCATGAGGAAAATTTTATGTAAAGTGTCAGATTTTGATTCATTTGGCAATTTTGGGTTAGATTAAAAAAAATTGTGTTATGGTGCGATTGGGTCATTACAGATTTTCCACTATAATAATAGCTTTTGAATTGTGTACAAAGAAGTCATGGAGCAAATTTTCATTCACCGATTGATAGATACAATTTTGTGTCTTATTTGACTCATATTTATATTGTTTTTTCTCAATTTATGTACTAAATTATTATATTGTATGTTTTTATGTATCTTTGGAGAATTAATAAATATGGGAAAAATGGCTCAAAAAATTGTTGAAAGCGCGCTTATTTTGTATAAGGGCACCTCTGTAAATTGATAAAGGCACCCATTTTCATAAATTCAAACACAAAATTTAGCGGGAACAAATCTTTCCCAAATCCGTGCAGTTTCTAAATAAGATTTGGATGAGATATTAAAGGAGTTAGGACAAGAATATATAATATTTTCTTATGTGTACACAAGATCAAATAAAATCTCGTCAAACAGATTCACGTGAACTCTCGGTTAAAAACAGGTTGGTGACAGTACGTGAGAAAGATATGGGAATATCTTCACGGAAGGATTTTCTTTCTCTTTTAAATTAAATTCTTGCCATATTCAGGGATGTTGTGCTCTGCTAATTAAGCAACAAGAAGAAGAAGGAAACAAAATCAGCGAAAGTTTGTTTAAAAGAGAAGAAAAATATTCGATGATGGAGAAAAGAAAAAAAATCATGATCTGTCGAGAATTATTCATTGAATGAAAAGATATTTTGAAGATTTGGAGGTTGATTTGTGTTGTAGCACAAATAGGAGTCTCGAATGAGAGTTTGGGGAGCCTAGCATAGGGCGGAGAAGCCACAGATTCGAAAAAAAATAGTTTATAAAAATTAGGGTTCATCAGTGAAGTGGTGAAGAAGAAGAAGATAACCACGAGGAAGAACTGTCATTAAAAACCGTTGTTTATTCTTTTGTATTCACTGGATACAACAACGTTTTTCGCTAAAGTGTCAGTAACATTTTTATCTTTTAAGACATAAAGAGCCAGAGCTTCTTCTACTGCACCAAGGAGGAGTCGTTAAATCGATAAGCAATTAAAGAGTTCTTAACAGTTCAGCGACACAACTGGCCATTCTTTCTTGTAATATTTTTTATAAAATCAATGAATAAAATGGTTTTTCTTTTATTCTTCTTCTCCATGAATAGCTAAATTCTTTTCTAGGGTAGAGGAGGAAGTTAGTTTTTGATGTTTATTTTTAATATTTATTTCTTTGACATATTTACTCCATTATTGAGCTATTAATTGACTAATAATTTTCTCTTCTTATAAAGCTTTATTATAATTGTTCTGAATAGTCTTTAGGTTGTTGGTCTTTTATAAGCGAAGGAAAATTAGATTTTTGCATAACGACTTAAGTCGTATTATTAAATTTAAAAACGCTTTATTTTCCAAAGAGATTGGGTTAAATATTGTTTTGATTAATTTGAGAGTAGATTTAAGAAATTAAATTTTTAATCGTACAAACATCAAAAGTAGTGGAATCCAAAACCCTAGACCTTATTCTTCCTGGTTAATTTGTATAGTTATTTTTTTAACTAATTTCATAAAAATCATCCAAAAATATTTTCTTTGTGTTAGCACATTAGTTAATTAAAAATTAGAAATTACAATTCTGAAATTTCTGTGGAACGAACCGTGCTTGCATACTGTCTCATTGTCAACCGTGCTCTTGCGGTACATAATTAAGAAAACCCATCACTGATCAATTTTTGGACCATAACAAAAGTATTAAGCTACTTGGAAAATTTTGGGTTGCAAGGATATATCTTGCTACAATGTTAAATTTTGGATCATTCGTACAAATTTTGCAGACTAAAAGCCTTTGAGTGAGAGAGTTTGTAGAAAGTTATTTTTAGTAGTTATGAACTTGTTGTTTTTTTACCATGTTTTGAATGACGAGAGTTGGTCTATTTATAGCTTCCAAAAATCCTAAAAACTAGTCGGTGAGATAAGGATGAGGAGTAAGATAAGCACCTCCTCCTTAATCCCAGGAATAACTAAGGATGAATCAAGGCTTTGAGTCTATCCTCCGCAGTTGAATCATCGTGACTGAATATCCTCTTCCTGTATGAGTAGGCTAATACTAACTCATGTTCATAGGCCGTCAGACCAAAACCCTAAAGTTATCCCCTCATTTGTGACGTAACCAGCCTTTATGTGTGATGCGTCATATGATGTGGCAGAATCCTCCAAAGTTGTCGTAACTTTGACGGAGGAGTACTCATTTTTTACGTGTGAAAGTAATCCTGAGTCGTGTGGAGAGCTCAATGAGTCTTTTTATATCTATGTATGTCATGATGAGAGCACAAGCATGACCTAGTTGTAGGTGTTTTCTTAGGAGAAGATCCATATGGACGTCTCTAAGAAGAGGCTAAGGACTTGATATCGCTTGTCCAGTCAGAGGAGCAAGACGAGATGTTATCCAATTATAAGAGCATGGTGAGATCTTGTCCAGTCATAAGAGCAAGGCGACTGTTGAGGTTGAGCATCAACCTAGCATGGCCATCCTTCGAGCAAAGAGCGGAGGTAAGGCCGTTCGTCTATGGTTGGACGAAGGCTAGGTATCTGTCTTTAGAGAGAGCATAAACCTTAGTTTCCCATTAGGGTCCCTTAGCCTAGTTTATGAGCCTTGAGGGGTAAGATAACCAGGAATATGCTTGTGAAGTTCGAATGAATCTCAAATGTCATGAAATTAACGTTTTGGCTTTGGATATGTTCAATATTGTAGAGTCTTGAGCTTGCTTAGGTGAACTGGTTGTAGGATCGGCCGTAGAGGAAGCACCATGAGTTGACATGGTTGATAGGTCGAGGTTAGGCCATGCCTTTGTCGAGGATGAAGCTCAGGTGTGTGTCTGGAAGCTAGCTTGCGTGTTGTCCCTTGGCATGTCATTAATTATCTTTGACTGAGACTCTACCTATGGTCGAGGCTCGACCTCTGTCTTGGTCGAGGCCTCAACCTCCGTCTTGGCCAAGGCTCAACCTCCTTCGTGGCTGAGGCTTTACCTATGTCTGAGTTGAGGACTGAGCTTTGTCTTGTTCGTAAGATCTTCATATAACTTGGAAGTTGCACCGTGCTCATGAGCTTTGAGTGTGTTTTGACTAGGTAATCAAAATTTGGACTAGGTTAGCTGGTTGTAAAATGACCATTTTTCTTTTGGTCGAGAAATCACCATCTACACCAAATATTTTAGAGAGAAAAAAACAAAAAAATGACCTGTAAAAATAAAAAAACAATCAAAACTAACACAAATAGAAAATCTTGCCGATTCACAAAAGATTCCTTTCGGTAATATGAGTCAATGCAATTTGTTACGATTTGAATCGAATCGTATGAGTCGACACGTGACTCGTATGTTTCTAAAAACCATGGTCACAAGGCAGATTTTGGACAAAGTGACAAAGTTTGAACCAATTAATAATTTTAGGTCACAATTTAGAATCCGTCTGTTTAGATTTTGGGTCATTATAAAAGTTTGGGTTATGAGGCAAATTTTAAGTAACGTGTCAGATTTTATCATGTGGCAATTTTGGGTTATGTTGCTATTGGGTCTTTACATATTTGCCACTACAGCATAGTCCAAGTCACGGAGCAGATTTTCATTTACCGATCAATTTTGGGACTACAACGAAGTTACTTAGAGCATCCACAATCATCGATCAAATTAAAGATCAAAGATTTAATTTGATCGATGATCGTTAAAAATCAACCGCAGCGGTGCGATTAATTTTGATATATAATCGTTGAAAATCACTGTTCAGGATTAAAAGAAGTCGCTGATCGACGATCAAAAGTTATAGTCGAGCGAAACTCTGCTCCCTCGCTTGTGAATAGACGACGGACCAGCATCTCGCTTAAAAACACGGGCGAAGGGTTGACATTTCACCAGCTCAAGCGATACGGTAAACTTTCGCTCCACCAGACGAGTAACTGGAAGCTCGCCCACTTCATAAGCAAAAATCAGAGATTTCGCCTAAAATTTCAATACACGGGCGAGATTCAGTGACTTCGCTTGGACCTGGGCGGCACTCCAAGGGTCCGCTTGGAGTTGGGCGAGGTCCCAAGGCAACGTTGGAGTTGGGCGAGGGGCCAAGTCTCCGCTTGGGTTGAGACAGGCGAGACCCCAAGGGACCGCTTGAGTCTGGGCGAGGGACCAAGGCTCCGCTCGGAGCTGGGCGCGATCCCAACGGTCCGCTTGTATCTGACCGTTAATTTTTGACCGTTAATTTTTGACCGTTGATATGTTACCGTTGATATGTTACCGTTTAACGGCTATATATTTACCCTATATATATGTGATACTAAACCAATGGCATTTTACTAAACTCATACATTGTGTAGAGTTGAAAATTCAAAAGTTAGTTCTTATTTCATAAGTTTTGAATTAGATTAGTAAAATGGCGCCATCAAAACCCCGAGGTCCAAATTTTTCGTCTTTCGAAGATGTAACCATGTGTACGATTCATTTGTCTATTTTTCAAGATTGTAGCATTGGTACTGATCAATGTGAAGAAAAATTATGGTCACGTATACTATGTCGGATGAAGGAAGCTATACCTTCTATGCCAGAACGAAGTTGGACCTCCCTTCAGAAACGATTTCAAATTATAAGTAAGGATGTCGCGCTTATGTCTGCAAAGGAGGGTGAAGTTGAAAGGGAACATCATACTGGATGGGGCCCAGAAAATAAGGTAACAACTCGTTTATTTATGCTTATTACATGAATCTATTCCTTTGCCTATCCTTTAACAACATTGTATTGAAACACCAGTTTGCAGAAGTACGTAGGCTTTTCAGGGAAGCAACTGGTCGAAGTTTTAAACATGAAGATTGCTACACAGTTATGTTAGATAATATTAAATATTCTAGAAGTTCAACATCTATTTTTGATTCATCACAAGGAGAGTCTGATTACGACAACGAATCTCAGGACGTACAGGACACAGCAGACTTAAGCCTTGATGGTCCCAGCTCCTTTGAAGACCTTGGAGATATCCCCAACACAATAATCCGTCCAATGGGGAAAAAAGAGGCGAAACGACAGAAGACAAAAGGGAAAGCAAGATTTGGTGAACAACAACAACTGATGGAAAATATTTATAGAGAGCAACAAAGCTTCAACGCCAAATGTACCGAACAAAGAGATATGAAGATTGCACATAGAGAAGCTGAGTTTGCAGCAAAATTAGCTAATGATAAAGCAAAGTTTGAAGCTAAATTAGCTGATTCAAATGCAAAGTTTACGGCAATACAAGCTAGGCAAGAAGCAGAAGAGGAATTTCGTATAATGACGATGGATATCTCCCAAATGGATGCTGTATCGAGACAGTACATCGAACTGAGGAAGGGAGAAATTTTGAGGAAAAGATTAAACCAATCATAACGTCTGGATTATTATTTACCATTGTCATATTGAGTTTTAATTTTGATCAATTTATTAAGAATTTTTAGTATATTTTTTAACCAATGGATTTTTATGTTTTTAACGAATCCTAATTTAAAATAAAAATTTAATTTAGAATTAATTTTTAAAATTACTTCTAATACTAGGTGGAGTCGAAGAACAATTAAAACATAACGCCACTAAAATAAGTAAAGATAAGATATCTTCCGCTTTAACCACGGGTCCACTAACAACACATTTACCCCCAAAGCCCATATAAAAGTTCACTCTTCCCCAACAGATGACCATATATGTTCGATCAGGTCATTTCTCAAACGAACCCCAGTTTGTTTATCGAATACTGCACGTCTGCGTTGGTCCTTCATCATTCTAGAAAGTTGAGCAGTGTTGTCCCTTGAAATAACAACCGGAGCACCGTGACTGCGTTGCTCATAGTCATGCGGCCAATCACCGGGAATACGTTCATCCTCCACTATCATATTATGTAGAATAATGACTGTTTTCATTATATAAGCTAACACGTCCGGATTCCACATACGTGCGGGTTGTTTGATGATTGCAAATTGATTTTGTAGTACCCCGAAACCCCGTTCTACATCTTTTCGACAACCTTCCTGTATCGCCGAAAATTTCTGTTTCTTTTGGGAGTCTGGATGTTTAATGGTAGTTACAATAGTTGATGTGTCTGGGTATATTCCATCCCCAAGATAATACCCCATATTATATTGATTTCCATTGACTGAAAAGTTTACTGCCGGTGCTTTACCGTTGATAAGCTTTTTGAAGATATAAGACCGGTTCATCACATTGATATCATTATTTGAACCCGGCATACCAAAAAATGCGTGCCAAAACCAAAGATCATACGATACAACTGCCTCAAGGATAATACTTTCGCTACCCTTGTAGGCGGTATAAGCACCGGATTCCGCCGATGGGCATTTGTCCCATTTCCAATGCATGCAATCAACACTACCAAGCATCCCTGGAAATCCCCTTTTTTGGTTTTCATCAAGAAGGAGTTGAACATCACGCTTAGTTGGTGTCCGCAAATATTCTTCCTCGTACAATTGGACTATCACCCTGCAAAATCTACGAGTTGCTTCCAAAACTGTAGTTTCCCCAATACGTAAATACTCATCGATTGCATCAGCCGCACACCCGTAAGCTAACATACGAATAGCTGCAGTAATTTTTTGGTGCGGGGTTAATCCTGAAACACCACAAGCATCTATTTTTTGCACAAAATAACTATTTGCAGCCACAACATCACCCAAAATACGGTTGAATAATTGTCGACGCATTCTGAATCTTCTTCGGAATAAATTGGGGGGAAATGTCGGGTTGCTGCAGAAATAGTCTCTCCATAGACCTTTAGCACCTACATCACGTTGTCTTGGTATTCTTATACGTGTATGTGGAGGGTTCATAGTTGACAACATTAAACCAGCAGTAACTGCTAGGTTATTACTGTTCGCTTCAAGTGAACTTTCATCGGATGAGTAGTAACTTGTGTTATCATCATCGTTTAATGAACCAGAAGAAGAAGAAGTATAAGAAACATAGTGAGGATAACTAGAAGAGGAACCATACTTGTCTATATGATTTACATAGTTTGCCATTTTGTTATGTCCTGGATTTTTTAAGGAGCAAGAGATGATTATAAAACTCTGTTTGTATTGATTGACAACCTAGTGTGGTTATTTATAATAAAAAGGGAGAATTTTAAACACAATTATTTTTATGTCAAAGATATTTTATGTAACTTGACAAGGCAATGACATGAACTGACAATACACCGACCATATTTTTCATTGCAAAGAATCTTTTTTCTGATTTGTCAGAGATATTTTATAAAACTTGACAAGCCAATGACATGAATTGACAATACAACGACCACATTTCAATTAAACGACTAAAATTTCCGATTTGTCAAAGATATTTTATATAACTTGACAAGCCAATGACATGAATTGACAATAC
>JAJJMC010020657.1:130594-202055 GCA_023531435.1 Papaver californicum | reverse complement strand
CAATTAAAAGACTAAAATTTCAGATATGTCAGAGATATTTTATATAAGTTGACAAGCCAATGACATGAATTGACAATACACCGACCTCATTTCAATTAAAGGATTATTTTTCAGATTTGTCAGACACATTTAATATAACTTGACAAGCCAATGTAATTAAAAATATTATTTTTCTGTATTTAATCCCAACCCCTTCTTTGTTAACTTCATAACTTACGTACACCCATGTCAACATTTCATTCAGACGAAGACTTGGCTATAACAAAATCCTGGTATTACGAAACCTTACGTGAAGATGTTATAGTAGGAATTGTTCATCCAGAAACTGTATGGGGTAGGATCTACAGACATTTTGGTGAGGAATATGGAAATTCAAACCAAAGATCTATTGTACAGATTTATGATAGATACCAAGTTATTCGAAAGGGAATAGATGATTATGTATCTATACAACAACGCATCTTTAACGACACCCATTTAGGATTATCGATCCAACAATTTGTAAGTATCCATACCATTATAAAAGTTGTATATTCTTTCATTAACAACAATTACAAATAACAAATTATATAACTGTTTCTTCCCTTGTGTAGGAGGAAATTGCTAAAATGCACTACTTTCAGGAAAAGGGGGAAGAATTCATATTTGTAGCAAGCTATGAGTTCATGAAATCCAAAATGTAATCGCAAGTAACTCCTAAAATTATCAATTGAAGTTAAAGTTCAACGGTTATTTATTTTTAGAGTTTCAATTTTTAAAATGCTAATGACCTCATAATATCCCCTGAATCGTCGTTAAATGAACAATAAGTTAAGGTAATACAATACTTTTATTAAATCAGAAAAAAATACATGAAAGGAAAAGAAAAATAAACTCCCGATACAGAGGAATATTTTAACAAATAAACCTTTTAGTGAAACCGAAAGGATTGGCTTGTCGGACGACGTTGACGAAGTGCTGCCCTACTAGGTACAAAGATCAACACAAAAGGGTTGAATTCTTCCATTACCCTTAATATCTCAAAATGAGGTTTGTAACGGAAATCACATCGTTTCCATGTTGTCCATTCCTGTAGTGATCGAGCAACAACTTCATCATCAGTTTCATTCCTAAGACGAAATTCATTGACCCTAGCAGTTAAAGAAGAAAATTCTAATACTTCCTTAGTAATTTCCACATATCGACAAAAAAGGCCTGCTCTGTTCCGGTTGTTGGGATTACCGGTTTCATCGCAAAAGTTAGCATGTGTGTGTTCCAACCATTTCATGGTCATACAGCCATTGATATCACGTTGTTGACCCCTTGCTGGATAATGTAACACTATGTTTCGACATATGGATAAATCTTCATCTAAAGTAAAATTGGTTGCATTAAGGGTAAAATTTTCGTAACCAGACATTGAAAAATAAAATGTGGGAATAATGAAATGAGTTGTATAGCTATTGAATGTTATTTATAGTAGTATAAACCCAAAAAAAATTACCGTTATGCTACCCTTATGTTACCGTTAAGTTACCGTTTTATTACCGTTTTTTTGTCCTTGCATAACGGCAATAAAACAGGCATTTAAATTTCGTAATGAGCTGTCAAATTATCATACTACATAAACGGAATACTAAAAAGTAACATTTAATATAACCGTAAATCAACAATATAAATAACCGAACACGTACAATACATCGTCATTCGAAATTTTAATTTATTGTTTAACCGGAGTTTGATCTGGGTGGAATAAATGGCGGGAAAGATGGTCTGACGTTCTGCGTTGGTCGAACTGTTGATGAAGGTCCCGGAGGTGTGGTCATAGCATATGAGGCGAATCCAAGAGGTTGTTCTGAACTTTGAAACTGGGTAAGCTGTCTGGTCAGCAACGTATTTTGATCTTGTAGGAGGCTCATTTGAGCGGCTGACTGGTTCCTAAAATGGTTGAACTCCACTTCTTTGCGAATCATGTAGTCCATCCGATCTTTGGTTTCAGCTAATGTAAAATCCCGCAACTCTTGCGTAAAATCTGCAAACTGTTGCACCAAATCATAAGCCGCCACCTGCGATGATAATAATTTAGAATAACCACAGAAGCTTAAATGTGTAATCTGTATTCAATTTTTCAAAACTTTGTTAATAACTTACATATGGTAGTTGTTGAGGGGGAGGAATGGGCACATGATCACGAGGCCGTGGGATGTTGTGTTTGATACGGTCACCTGCATAGCCATACGTTTCAACCTCCCAATCAACTTGCGCGACATATTTGTAGAGGTTGGTAACATGTCTCCAATATTCATAATAAACATCGTACTCCACGACACGTACGTATTCGCTTGCATTGACGCGAGAAATTGATGTCATGTCCTCAATCTCGTCGTCTACAAAGTTGGAGATGCAAGCAGGGGGGTTTGCAGGAATACCCCAAGTTGGGTTGTTCTGCCTCCAACAGCGATCTCCGAGATACATATTGTGCTTTATCCAATAAAATGAAAATAAATGAATACCTACCCATTCAGAACAATACGAGTTTGAAAAAAATTGAGTATAAGAAAAGGACTAATTGAAACATACACAATTTCAAATATATCCATACACATTATTTTAAAATTAAATCAAAATTAATTCCTTTAATTTCTACACAACATACTACATTCAACCTAAAATTAAACATAAACCCACTAAAATTAAACAACAAGAATTTCTATTATATGTTCAATTTAACAAATATAAACAAATTTTTAAACCTAATTGATAACATGCCAAAAACCCTAATTAAAATCCAAATTTTATTATTAGAACACAAATTTATAATTCAATAATGGGTTTATAATATGGTAATTAAACAACATATACAACTATTTAACCACAACATCATCTAAATTGCATATCAAATCAAAACAAGTAAATATGCAATTTAAAACAAGTAAATTCAATTTTAGTTTGTAGAAGATATACCTTGATTTCGCTTAGAATATGTAACAAAATGAGAAACGAAGCTTTGGGTTCTCGTCAAAGGATGGAAGTGTTGGAAAAATGGGGGTGTGGGAGGCGAGCGGCTAGGGTTTCGAATGGGGGAAATGGACAGGAGGTGAAGATGGAAAAAAGAAATAGAGTTTAGGGTTATAAATGGGGGAAGGGGAACAGGCGAGATCTTGGAGTCTCGCCTAAATCCAAGCGGGACTCCAGTAGCTCGCCCGGCCTTTTCCCCCACAGCGCAACTCCAACATCTCGCTTGAGTTCAAGCGTTACTCCAGTAGCTCGCCCAGTTTTTTTTTTCGCACGCAAACTTCGCACAATTCACAGGCGCTATTCTGGTACTTCGCTTATACAAGCGGGATACTAAAATTTCGCTTGGGGAGTGGGCGGGGTGTTGGGATTTCGCCTGTATGTTTGTTTCTCAGGCGGAAAGCCACTATCCCGCTAGTACCAGGCGAAGTATTAGTATTTCGTCCGTCTTTACAAGCGATATCGTGCTCTTTCGCTTACCTACAAACGGTACTATACGGCCTCGCTTGATCATTCACCGCTGTTTTTGACCCAGACCAAAGATCAAAAAATTTAATCTTTGATCTTTGGGTATAATCGTGTGATTGTGGATGCTCTAAGCTACTTGGCAAATTTTGGGTTGCAAAGATATATCTTACTACAATGTTAAAGTTTGGATCATTCGTAAAAAATTTGGGTAATATATTACTTTGGTGGCAAATTTGATCACTGAGGTTTTTACTGTTTCATTTTAATATAGATTATGCAGTAACCGTTAAAAAAAACTCCTAACGATCTTATTACCAAGTAATTAAAAAAACTCAAATATTGCTAACTTCAATTTAAAAAGATAGGTTTATATTTGTTTTATCTACAAATTACATATGCTAACTATTCGCATTGGAGATGCACGTTAGTTCTTTTTGGCTAGGTCCCAAGATAGATGCACGTTAGTTACTACTTACTAAAAAGAACGATCTTTATCTAAAGCACAAAAAAGAATATGCTTCCGGTCAAAAGCAAAAAAGATAAATGCTTCAAAAGTCCTTTTACCTTGCTTTGACGTTTACAACAGTGACTAAACAATGACTAAAGCTAAAGCCACAAAAGTGTTAGGTTGTTGCACTTGCGGATCTTCTGCATACATGTTCTAAAGTTTCTGCATGGAGGAAAAATCAGTTGAGACTTTAGAGTGCAGTCAGTGCAGCTTCAAGTTTGGAGTATACATCTGTGCTATTGTGCATAGTGAAAAACTAAACTTCATTATCCTATCCAACAATTTAACATCTAAACATAAACATTCTAAAAAAAATTACTATACTTGATACTTCTGTCCCAGGAAAAATGATCCTGCTTTTATCTGTCTAAGTATGATATAGGCGTAAAGTATCATTCTTTTTGGGACGGAAAGAGTGTAATATGCATAAATATATTTTGAGAGCCATTTATTCTCAAATGGGAAGTTCTCCCGACCTCTTACTATTACGTGGCTCCTCCGCTGCATTAACCCTTTAAAATTCCATCGGCTATATCCAAAATCACAGCATAAAATTCATTCCAAAAGTTAGATACCCTAACCGACCAAATTTAAATTTAATTTTTGTTCCAAAACTCACCAAACATGAAATATTTCTTTTATCAGTCTTTCATTCTCTTTTTTCCCCTTCTTTTGTTTTTGTCACTAGAAAAAGCATCACAACCGACTTTTAACATACATTTACAGATAGAACTGTACGTGTAACAACATATCCCTAGTTGTATAGATTTCTTTCCAAACAAACTTCTTGATTAAATAACCGTAATCATATTAATATATGATTAATTAAGGGAGATTTTATGTAACATTCGAGGAAGATCACCAGCAATCCAGCAATTTGATTAGCAACCCCATAATGATGATCAGATAAATTATTAATAACAAGAAAATATAGATATGCTAATCACGTGTTTGTGTGATTCATGGCTTTATCTAGGTTGGATATTATTAAGCCCACATTACTAACAAAAGAAATCAAATAAAGAATAATACATTTTATTCCTTTTTTTAATTATTTATTTCAATTACTGCAAAAGACTTACAAAAAAAACCAAATTATTCGTAGCATTTGCACCACTGTACCATGTGTACAATTTTAATAGTAGAGTTTAATTTTGTGCACCCTCCTTAGAAATTTTATTTTCGTTATTCTTAATTCAATTTTTATCGACCAATCTTATTATTATGCGTGTTTTTATCTTTCAGAACAAACGGTGAAATTAAAATATCACACATTCTAATTAACATATTGCCCAAGATAAAAAGGTTCCCCAGGTATCGAAAGTGGCAAATTTGGCAACATGTAGATTCAAGTGGCCTACAGTATAAAACATAATTAAGCAATTGTCCAGATTGTTTATATCCATCTTGCAAGTTGACACTTGGCAGGGTTATGGTTTTCAAGATAGTATTGATAAAATCCAAAGTATAAACCCATACATTATCCATCAAATCAACTAGGTCAACTTGAATGATTGAATTGGTATAAAGATATAGATAGATTAGAAAAACAAGTTGAGTTTAAAACTGCATACAATGGAGGTCACGAATTTAATCACAACGTAAGCAATTGATTCCCTCATACAGCAAGCCAAAATTTCAAAAGAATATAGTAAGATTAAAGAGAAACAATGTTGATAAGATTTCAAATGATCTCTAATGGTATTGCTCATTCAAGACCTACCCCCGATGGCTAATCCAACGAATTTATGTACCTAAATTTATAAGATGGTAAATTGCTCATTCCAAATCCACCAATTTTTGTTATGGAAGTGATGCAATTCTTAGGATTAGGTAAAAGTATGTGTGGATGTCATTCTCACTTAAGTGTACCCTTTGGTCACACTGATAGTGACAAGCAATTCCAAGAAGTGAAATGAGGCCGAGTCCTAAAACAGACGAAATCTGCTCAGTAAATACTTCAAATTCACATGTTCAAGATTACTTTCTGCATTTTTTACTTAAGAGATTACAAAAGATGCAGAGACTCAGTTATCATAACAAAATGCAAATACTTTCGAGTTCCAACTAGTAAAACATGAATGCGGATCTTCCGGTGTTATTTTCGATGTTTTAGACTTGAGGGTTAACCGGGTTGTAGTCCCACCGGTGAAAGGTTTCAATTGGGGAATGTAGCAAAACTTGAAACCAAAGAAAGTAGGTGTCTTTCTTTCTCTATCAAAAGGTTGGTTTGACCCAAAAATTATTGGCAACTAGCAAGGGAGATGTATGTTAATGCTATGCATATAAGTCTATAATAGACCTTTATGAAATCATATCAGTATGAGCTGTAAATTGAACACTCAATACGATCAAATTTGAGTCTCACTCTTAGGCCTCCTACCACAACCACCAAAGTAACACAAAACAAAACCATAAGTTGAAAAATAGAACCTCAGGTGGATCTTTATCCTCCAACATGGGAAAAGAAAAATACTTGAAAGAAAAAAAAGTCAAAAAGGAATTTGAAAGTAGAGAAAATTTGCAAACAAGTTAAGTAAAAAAACAAAACCTAACAAATGCAACCCATTACTGGATACAAAAACTAGTTACATATCCCTCTCATATAACTCATCATAGAATTATGCCAAGATAATGGAAACATGTAGATGGTATCTCTCAACAAACAGTAGATTCATAACTAATTAAAAACAAAATGGAACAGTTGAATTTGAGGTTTCACTGTAACTAAAATTGAATCTGAGTGAAAATTGAAAAATATTAGAACCCTACAACATTGATGTTTAATATCATATTTTTATACCACTTCACAGAAAGGTGTTAATGAATTTGACGCATAGTTGGCTCTGAAAAGGCAGAGAGGTCCACAATGACTAAATATCGAGATATCAAAGAAAGATCTTGATGTATGTGTGTTTATGAAAGGTATGGTTCAATAGATAAGGTTCAATTGTGAAAATTGAATTCATGTTCTTTACAATTAATAAATGCTAATATTTACCGATTTAAAACTAGATGATGATGATGTTTTAGCGGCCTAAAGAGCTATAACTGATGAATTTGGACAATGGGAATCTATCAAATGACTTGAGACTTTGACTGACTCAAACCATTAAGCATCTTTGAACCATTAAAAAGGAAAAGTAGGGTTAAGAAAAAGAGATTAAGAAGTCATCAAGGGATACCATGTGTTGAGTTTAGTTCATACTTCATTCTCTTTTGTTGTGATATCAGCTAGAAATATGCTACCAGAATCAGTCCAGCCACTTACTAGATCCCTATTGGAGCACTGCAAAAGTGTGGCAAATGCCAATTAGTATGATGTGAAACTTCAACACACTGATCAAAAAAAGAAGAGAGTGCAATGACATCAGAATTATCTTGCTGGATCAACAAATATCCAGCAGTAACCAAGTTGTTAGATACAGAACTCTGTCACCCTACGATGTCACAATTCGGATACTTGATAGCTCCAATTTAGATGATTTTAGCATTAGAACCACCGCAGAATAACCAGTGCCCAATTGAAAGAGGGTGACCAAAATGTATGGATTGGATTGTGGCAACACATTTCAGATTGACCAATTAAAGTTTTGGGTTTTGTTCACCGTCATTAAGAATGAGTAAGCAAAGTTGGGATTCTCAAGTTGACCTTTGACAATTTTGAAGATTGCTGACATATAATTGTGGGGCACAAGAAACCAATTGACTGTTTGTTTATGGATGCTTTTGCCTAGAGATTATGTTTGGAAGGTTTTGATATATTACCTTGCTGAAGCCCAGCCAGTTTGAGTCACCTCTAAAGGAAAATACTTTTTTCTTCTCTTTAAACTTTCCACAAAATACCTGAAAAAATGAAAACAAAAATAAAATTTCAATTTCAAGTGTGCCTCATCATTGACCAGACCAGTTATCACTAGTAAAAGAGTGCACACACACTGCATGATTCTGTCAAACACATGACAATTTCCACAATGTTCTTCCAAAGTTCATTATTTTGTAGAGCCACCCTTTGGATCATTGAAGTGTATAGAAATAAATTCAAATTTAAAACCTCAGAGCATGAGAGTTCACTGATGATTTTAATGATTTTTTACAGGGAAAAAGATACCCATAACAGTATTTTCCTAGGATAAACATGTGACTATTATAACTAAGGAGCAGGTTCAGTAAATGGGCCTAAAACTCAATAAACTTAATGCGTAAGAAAGAATTATATCATCTATGTGCTCTTTAGTTTCAGTATCACAAGGATCCTGGTCCATATGGCGAAGTCATTACACCAGAGCACAGTATAAAAAGCACTACTGCTGTGGATTTATTTTTTCAGTCTTTCTTGTTGTTTTTATTTTATGTCATGATCAATGGATGACTAGCCTGAAACTGAGAAAGAGAAGGAATTTATACGGCAATCACCTCATAGTCAACACCTTGTATGTAGATATGACTTGGTTCGAGTGACGAGAAAGCAAGTCCAGTTATCTGCAGTTATACAAGTAGAGAGATTACAATCTTCTATCCATCTGTACTACTACCATTAGAAGGAAACAAATACAAAGCAGGGTGTATCCATAGCAATCACTTAGAACGCCGAAGCTCAGTTATTTATGAATGGTAAAAACGGAATGCATGTAGTCGAGCAACTTGTTACTCAACAGCCTTGTTGATGATGATAGACAAGTATGCTGAATAAAGATCAAGCTAGTATGATAAACAGATTCCGACTGAACCTAACCACAATATCACAATCTTTTATAAAATAGAATGAAAAACAACCATAGGTCCATAGCATATGCTCAAACTCTCAGCTGCAAGCAATATAAAGAGAAACTATAGCTCGATCAGATGCTCGCATTCAAGTATATCTACAGGGAGCATTATACTTTATATGAAAAGCAGTACATCATAAAACTGAACAGTGAGCTGACATCTCTCTATAACTAATCCCACCTCGTATTTTGAGCAGTTTACCCATCTCCCCAAAGCCGACCATCTGTAAAACACGAGTAACTGTTATTTTCACTAGACAGGGAGCATAAATATTTGTAGAAGAACGACATCTGACATGAAAAAATAGTAAAATAGCCTTGTTTTATTTGTGTAAAATTCTGAAGATAATTATTACCGCCTATAAAGATATGTACTGTCAAAAAAGAGACGGTGTGCACGACAGTCTAACGTATCACTGGTACTCTCATTACGTAACCTTTCCGAACATATTATGTTTACTGATCAAGTATTGAGGGAAACACCAAAGTGCTGACCTGCGAGGATCATAGACAGTTACAGTACGATCAGCTCCACCTACTGCAATATTCCCAGCTGAGTCACCGCAAACAGCGTAAAGGATATCTCCCACAGAGCCATAGATTCTCTGTATACAACCGCCATTCTCTTTCACTCTCAAATCCCATATGCTTAGCTGCAGTTCTAGACACAACCCATGGTCTAAGAATCAAATATCATGCAGATTACGTGTTTAAAACCAGAACTGGTGAACAGCCATACCTGGCAACCTTCGGCAACTGCTAATATGGAATCTTCATTGGTAGAAAATGAACTTTGTAGGAAGCTCAGTGCAGATGGATAATACAAGCTGACCATTCCAATTAACAAACTGATCATCTTCAAAACCCAATTTAAGCAAGGTAACTAAATTTAAAGAATACTAGAGCTTTCCGCATGTACAATGCTAGGCTTTTTAGTCAGGGATACCTACTGCAGAAAGTGTGGTTTCAGGCGATGTAGACAGATCAAGGGAGTAATAAATAGCAGCCTCATATAATAGTAGAGAAAAAGAAGAATGGATATCAAGTACGGCACACAGAAATTTTTCTACAAAAAAGAAAAAGTCTGGGGTAACAAATATGGGATTCAACTGTTAGGAAGCTAAAAGCTATCCTTGGAGAAAACACAGATGCATTTGGGTTTGAGAAGCAACAGAAAACCACCAACATAAATAAATACATACTCACGTGGAGAAACTCCTTAGGTGAATATCTTGGTCACAAACATCAACACTTTTGCAGAAGCTACGGGCCACAGCTGCCTGGAAAACAAAGCATTAAGCATGCTAGAGTGGGTCCAAATATTAGGATCCTTGTAGGTTTTGATCAGAAGAAAAATATTGCATTAGAAGGCCATTGAAATCTTTGATATGCGCAGATGTGACAAAGTAAGTACCATGGACCATTGGCTTGGATTGAAGCAAAGCCCAGCCCAACTTCCCTCCCCAACACCATTATCACGAGGTAAAACTGAATATGTGATCCTGTCAACATCTGAAAATTCAGTAATGCATATTAATAATATCAACAATTTTCCACGGCAAAAACAAATTAAGTAACAGCTAACAGGATTGCAGTCTCCAAATGACAGCTTGTAAGGAAGAGCAAAAACATGTTCTCTTAGTATATTTTGATGAGTAAGTTGGATATTACTTCTGAGGCTTACTATTATATCAGTGCTAGGCATCACATTTCTGGATGCATTAGCAAGAATAATATAGAGAATATATGGACTATGAATTTTTATTGTGAATATGAGATCTGGATGCATTGATATAAACCATTAGTAAAAAATATAGCAAGATTGCCTCTCTGCTGAAGCAATGTGGCATGACTGGATAATGATAAGATACAGGTGTTGGGCAACATTTGAATAATTTTTAAGGCAACTTTAAGTGAAGATTATGTAGAAGTACACAAGCAGATCTTAGTTAGACAAAGTGTTAATTTGTCACAAGACAAAAATATGAGAAAACAACACAAAGAGAAGGTACCTTGATCACTTGTAACCAACCGAGATACAAAAAGATGGCCATAACAATCCACTGACCCCAGAATTAAGCAACCATTCCCAGAAAATGCTGCATTTAAAGAACAAAAGATCAACTAAAGACCTTACTTTTGTAACAAGATCCATTACTTGGAGAATCAAGCACACTATACAGCTATGGATATTGGATAATAAGTATTTTGAAATTAAACATTCTAAATAGTAGCCATTCTGTGGTTTATTCCAAATGTTCTTCCAAATACTTATCCTACCGGACAGCATCCAAAATCTTTATAGATCTCCTGATGCCCACTCTACATTGTAAATTATGTATATGAACAAGAAACGCTGTACACATATATACTTAATAGCCAAAATATTTGGAGAAACACATTAAGGACTAAGATTGAGCCAGTATAAAACAAACAAAGAGAGACTATATACATAAATCTGAATCACTCATTTTATGTGTACATACATTCTTGTCTGTACAACATAATACCCACCTAACTTATATTTCAAGGTATATTCTATACAGATAGATAACAGAACTGACATATAGAAACATTCACTGCAACCTGTGACCTTCAGAAGAATTACCAAACATAGGTTCATCCATTCATGGTATTCATCTTTATTGGGATCAATTCTAAAAGAAAATTACGCATATAAAATGATCTACAACAGATGCTATACTTGAGTAATAACCAAAACTTAACTACCGCACTAAGGGCACACAATAATGAGTTATATAGTATATACTAGTAAGAGGTACCTTTCCATTAGTAAAAGTGTAAAGCTACTTCAGATTATCATACATGTACAACACTTAATTGCAAATCAGAAAATCATTGCAGACTGAAGAATGAATAAAGAGAGATAAGAAACGGAATGCATACAGCGAGAAAACTTACAATCTGTTTCAGCAAGCACTACACTTTGAATTTCCGAATGATGGGGGCAACGGTTAAGCAGTGAAGAATGGAAGACCTTCAAAGGGGAAGTGACTAAGTTAGTCCTTAAGAAAAGAAAGAAAGATAAAAATCATCATGGAAGCATGATAACAAAAATTGCTACTGAAATGTAAAAACAACAGAAGAAACAATCAACAAACCACTCTTACGCAAAATTATAGAGTAACCACTAACACAATGAGAGGCTCGTGTGCGTCATAGTCTAACGCATATAAAAGGTATCTGAGCTCAGAAAGCAAGGGAATAATAATAACACATCCTCGAGTGTCCTGTTTTATTTATGTTTCAACTAGAAATCTTCCAACCTGATAATAATAATTACAAACTTCTATGAATCATACAACTGCGAAGTGCAACATATTCCGAAACAGTAATACAATCTAATGACTTCCATTTAATCAGATTCACACGGGGTTCTAGATGGAACGGCAACATAATTGTTCAACAAAATCGACTTATAATCTTATAAATATAATCCACCAAGCCTTCACCAGAAATCCTTTCTATGATCGGACTCATTAAAGATAAGTTGAGCTGCAGCAATAATTAAGTAATGTATTCAAATGGTTTAATACACATGTTTGTATGATTGTATCTATCACATCAAATAACAAACGGTTATCAATTTGTTTACAAAATCGATGTTTGTTTACCTTTGCAGGGACAGGAATCAAGAGGCTCTCCTTTCCCTTGGCAACTGAAGAATCTTCTAATGAAATCTAAACAGAAAAACAAAGAATCAATTGCCTAATTAGAATCAGAAATCCACAAGATTCACCGAAACCCTAGGTATGAAATTGGGATACAAAATTATCACCTCAAGCTTGTAAATATTGCGTCCTGAAGCTATAAATGCAGAACAATAAGATTCATCTTCATTAACCTGAAAATTTTAAAAAACACATGAAAATGAGAATGTGAATGCGAATACGAGTGGGAGAAAGAGATATATAGAGAGAGAGGGTTAGGGTTTAGGGTTTAACATGAAGAGCAAGACGAGTAGACTGTAGATTTCCAGGAGAAGGATTTTGAATGAGAGTTGGAGAAATCACAGCTTTTCTCAAACTCTTAGCTTCTAACATTTTCTCTCTCGAAAATCTTTTTCGTCTTATGGCGGGAGTTGTAGTGCTGATTTTGTCTGCGAACTTGATTCTCCTTTAAGATGGTTGCTGTAAGAGCGTCAACAGTTGTAAGCGGAATATGTACCAAAACCAAAGATAAAATATCATTATTTTTTATTTAGTTTTGGTTAGTCAGAATGAAACGCACGTAAACACAAATAACCGCTTGGTCTTGGACGCGTATATAGGAAGACGTATATTGGTTTGACGGGTGTGTAGTTAAACGCTTGGATAGAACGGGACGGTGTATCAACGCTCAAAGAAAAACGGGCTTGGCCAGGCTGCTGCAATAAAGCTTAACTTGTGCTCAGTTTTAAGGAGCTTCTCTAGACTGCAGCTAATTGCTTCACTTGATCCTTAGGACCACCACATGTACAACAGTGATCGATATCAATTTTAATCCTTTTGCTCGAAGAAAAAAAAATAAAAAAAAAGCATCCATCAAGATCAAATAAATGATAAAAGGAATGCACCAGTCGGGAATCGAACCTGGGTTTGTACCGTGGCAGGGTACTACTCTACCACTGGTGCTAATTGTTAGAACTTCCCCAAAATCAGTTTTTAATACTGCATATATAAAAACCAAATAAGAAAACCGAAGTCCCACATCACTTGTGCTAATACAAGAGACAGGAAAGATGGAGTATAAACAGAGAAGACATGGAAATGGAATACATACTTACCTGGACGGGATTTATGGATGATCATGAAGGTTTATGGCCTAGGTTAGCAACCTCCATTGCACACTAAGGAGGGGTGCTCGCCTAAGATCGTCTTAAGGGCGAGTCTATGTCATAATTTGTTCCTGAGGGGGAACGCGTCCGCGCGGCCCCTGCCCATTTCTTTCAACTAAGTTTTGCCTTTTGGTATAAGAAGCAGCTGCTCAGCGGTTTTACAGACTTACAATGAACATTCATGGTACAGGGAAAGCTATTTGATTTCCTTTCACCATCTCCAAGAACAAAGTGAATTTGATCATGTGATATTCATCCCAAGTCTTTTTTTTTCAGTTTTATACCACATGAATTGAACTGTAAGTGCTGAATCATGAGGAAGGCAACCTTTCCTTCCCCGATGTCCCGTTAGAAGCAGAATGAATATATTTTAGAAGCTTGGACTGGCACCTTTAAATCTCAGTTGAAGTGAAGAATGACTAGTCCCACAGAGAGTAGGAAACACAAATCTATTCAAAATGCTTTGTATGTAATTAGCACTTGACTCTAGAAAATGATTCACGCAGTCGTGTGGTAAGCACAAAGCCAACTATGAATGTGCATTACTGCTAAGGCCTGGCACACCCCTTCCAAATCAAAATATTAACCTTTGTATACTTACTTTTTAGCTTGGATGAATGCATAACTCGTTAGCAACCCAAAAGTTCTGAGTCTTATCTTGATTTCCTTTCACCATTTGCTGAAATATGAGAATGCTTACAGGGGGGACCATTGATGGAATCAAAGTGAATTTGATCATGCATGTGATATTCATCCCAAGTCCCTTTTTAGGTTCTACACCTTATGAATTGAACTGTTCAAGTGATGCATCATTAGGAACGCAAGTTTTCCTTCACCATCACCTTGAAGCAGAATGAGTATATTTTAGAAGCTTTGAAGTGCATGATTCCTCCTTTGGTTGGCAAGTCCAGAAAGACACTTGGACTGCCAACTTTAAATTTCAGTTGAAGTGAAGGTCGGACAAAGAGCATGAAATATAACTTTTACTCAAAATGGTTTGTACTCGAATAGCACTTCAACCTAGCAAATTAGCTATGCCGACGTGGGGTAAGCAGAAAACCAACTATGCTTTCGCCTTTTCCTAAAGAACACCGTGTGCTTGCCGTTACAAGCTGCATAAGCCTATTTTTGGAAAGTTTCTCTTTTTTAAGTTAAGAGGAACTCAACAATCTTCAAAATAGAACTTTTCGTTTATGAGGCATGGCTTCTCCTCTATTCATTCAAAATCAGCAAACCACATCTATGTGTACCATTATCTACTTGTGCTCCCATGTTCAAAAACACTTGCTATTCGTACCAAATTCCTCGCTACTGCAAATCTTGTTGGAGAAAATGATTTTATGTGTTTTGTTTTTGGTCTTGGATTGATTGGAACTTAGGACTAAGGGGTCACTAAGGACACTAGCTTATTATCACTATTTGTGAATAAAACCTTTAGTCCCACATAGGAGAAACTGGTCACTAAGGACACTAGCTCATTTTCACTATTTGTGAATGAAACCTTTAGTTCCACATAGTAAAAACTAAAGATGTTGCCTCTCCATATTACTAAGAAAATTGCATCTAATAGTGGCCCTTTGGGTCAACACACTTTTGTGTGAGGAAGAGGACTTAGGAAATGGGCTAGTCGGTGCAACCATACATGTGTGGTGCTTCCGCCGTCGTCCAGTCGGCCGGGCCAGGTCAGACTCGGGTCAACCAAGACTTATCTTTTTGGACAAAATTATTTTGATATACCAAATGAATTTAAACATAAAATAAATTGTCTTAATGGGGGGAGGGGGGGAGGTCTGACCCGGCGGAATATATTTTACTTACCAGGATAAAAAAATTAATCAGATAATCAATTTAGTTGTCGACATTGCCTACAACAACCTTTTTGGTGGTACTTGTCATCTCCCTGATTTCAAGATAGAAGCCTTAAGTTTGTCGACATAATATGTGTCATCTTCTGGTGGTATTTTTTCTCCCCCTGGCTAAGGCGGGCAAAAACCTTTCAAGTTATCGACATAATTTACATCAGCCTCTTGTGGTGAATTTTTTTCCCCTGATTAAAGTAGGAGAACCTTAAAGGTTATCAACCTCACTCACGCCAAATTCTGGTGGCGGATTGTCATGCCAAATTATGGTGGCAATTTAGCTTTCCCGATCAAGGCGGAAACATTACCATCTCATTTTTGGAAACTTCTGGTTCCATAATTTTGTCTGATTTTCAAGGACAGTTATATTCTCGATAGTTTTTTGGTATTAATTAAACCACACAACAACAACAGGCTTGATAAAGATGAGATATTTCACGCCGTTCCTGTTACGGCTTACATCTTCCCCCTAGCGGTGGGTATATAGTCTCATCTGTAATAAGACATTACCAGATCAGGGTTATAAATGTTTTATGACGAATCAAAACCAACAATATATATATATATATAGTTAGTTAGGTGGCTCCATGGACCAAACACGTAAATACAAAATATAAGGTTGCTTTCCAAAATAATATTGATGGTAAACAATTAGTCGACCAATCATCTAAAGATGCTTAAACAAAGAACTCAACTAATCATGTTGAGTACGCACATGTGCTATTTAGTGCTCGACATAATACCAACTTAAGAGAAAGCATTAAAAGCCTGTAAATTTACCACCAAGATAAAATAGACTTAATTGGAAAGTCCAAAAATGGTTTCAAATTCAAAAAGGGGGTGCCCCCAATCCAAGAGCTTGGTACCTTTATCAACTATCCTCGGGTTCCTTTAGTAATTTTTCCGGGGTGCCTTTAACAACTTTTTGAGACGATTTTTTTTCTTCGGATTATTCATTTCTCCACAATACCTATAAAAACACAAAAAACCAATAAAAGTACAAAATCGAACACTAACAAAATAGAAAATTGAGCGCAAATTCGACACAAAAATGTGTCTATCAAATATCCCCAAACTTACTATTTTCTAGTCCTCGAGCAAATCTAGTAAAATAAAATCCTAACTCACTTTCGCAGGAATCGCGACTACATTTAGCATATGTAATAAGCCGTTAAACCCCTATGTTGCCCTAGTGGACGAGTTTTTTCTCGTGAGGGTTTACAAGAGGTATACCCAAAAAACCTTTATCCAGATTTTAGCGACTCGTGAACGATTAAGGATAGACACTAAACAAGCTATTTAGTTGGCTTACTCAATTCTTCGGCTATGGGAATCATTACCCTATATGAGTCCAATTGTTGTACGAGTGTTTACTCAAGCATACTAAAATTCATATATAAGACAACAGAGCTCTACTCAGATAATCGTTCAACCACAAGACTCAGAATCTATCATAGTTCAATCACATGAAACGATTTAGAAGATGGACATGGAAAATATGAAGGTTGCACGTGTTGACTAAGGTGAACGGTGTTTTCCATATCTGTCTGAAGGTCAGTGCCAGGATGAAACCTAATGAATTGAGATACGCACCCACTGGTCTTAATCTAATAATAATATCGATTCAACTGGTATATACATGGGTTCCAGCGATCGACTTATTGAAAATAAAACAATAAATGTATTGACAACATGATTGGATCAAATTGAATCCAAAAGCATGGTTCTTATCAGCATCTTACATGATAGTTCCCATGGATCCTGTGTTCCGCGCTTGCTTAGGCGACGGAGACAGGGAGAACACACACATATTGCTATCAAAGTGTCAATATTCTATTTCTTTTTTTTTTTTCAAAATAAAATGCCATAATGGGGCTTGATCTCAAAACACTCTATTTCATCCTGTCGTCGATAACAATTTGATACTGAGCCCCACCAAATCACTTAGAGAAACACAAAATTGCAAAAGTAAAAACAGAAAGTGATATGGTATAGATAGACTCCGAGATGTGGTGACGACTATCATGTTATTTCTAACACCTGAACTCTGTCTTTTTATGAATAGACCATTTTACTGGGCACACCAATTTCTATAGAAAAAGAGCTAAGTTTCCATCTACCTAGAATGGTTAGTGTCACCCTGAAGTGTTCTTTTTGTTTCTAAATTCTAGAGCTTTATTATTTCACTAAAAAGTTTCTCCCTTACCCCCAAACTTAAATCAAACATTGTCTTCAATGTTTCGAAATAAAGAGCAATACCAATAGATAAGTAAAAAGAGGAATAACGAGGTAAGTCAGAAAGATAATACCTGAGTGAAGCGTAGCAATCCTTCTATGGAGAATAAAATAAAAAGATAAAAACCTAAAATCCTACAAAAATCTACTAATATACAAGAACAACCCTGATGGTCAATCAGAGTAAGCAGGGTTCTCCAGAGGGACCTCCTCAACATCACCTGTAGGAAAAGGCTCTAAAAATGGTTTCAATCTCTGACCGTTAGGATTTCTACCATCTTGAGTCTCAATCTCAATAGCACCATGAGGAAAAATAGTGCGAACAACAAATGGAACGGTCCACCGAGAGCGTAACTTCCCAGGGAATAGATGCAACCGAGTATCATACAGAAGAACTTTTTGACCTGGAGAAAATGACTTTCTTAAAATATTTCTATCGTGCACAAGTTTCATTTTGTTCTTATACTCCCTAGCACTATCATATGCATCTTTCTGAATCTCTTCCAACTCATTGAGCTGGAACTTCCTGTGAGCTCCCGCCTTGTTAAGCGAAAAATTAAGTTGCTTTACAGCCCAATATTCTCTATGCTCTATCTCGACGGGCAGGTGATATGCCTTGCCAAAAACTAGATGATAAGGTGAGATTCCAATGGGGGTCTTAAACGCAGTACGGTAAGCCCATAAGGCATCAGTAAGCCTCAATGACCAGTCTTTCCGATTAGGATTAATTGTTTTCTCTAAAATACGTTTTATCTCCCTGTTGGAAACCTCTACTTGACCGCTAGTATGTGGGTGATATGGGGTAGCTACTTTGTGGGTAATACCATATTTCTTCATTAAAAGCCTAAATGGTCGGTTACAAAAGTGCAACCCTCCATCACTAATTATAGCTCGCAGTGTGCCAAAACGTGCAAATATGTTATCATTCAAAAACTGGACCACAATCTTGTGGTCGTTTGTTTTACACGAAACCGCCTCTACCCACTTAGACACATAGTCTACGGCGACAAGGATGTAAAAATAACCAAAAGAATTAGGAAAAGGACCCATAAAATCAATGCCCAACACATCAAAGACCTCAATAACTAAAATAGGGTTCAAAGGCATCATATTTCTACGAGAAATGGTTCCTAACTTCTGGCATCGCTCACAAGCAACACAGTAACTTTGGGAGTTTTTAAACAAAGACGGCCAGTAGAATCCACACTGCAATATCTTAGCAACAGTCTTCTTAGCACTAAAGTAACCCCAACAAGCATGATCATGACAAAAGGAAATAATACTGGACTGGTCACTCTCAGGTATACATCTTCTAATAATTTGGTCTCGAAAATACTTAAACAAGTAAGGATCGTCCCAAAAGAAATGCTTCACCTCAGCTAAAAACCTAGAACGATCTTGTTTACCCAGTGTTGAGGCATTCGACTAGTAACAAGATAATTCACTATATTCTTAAACCAAGGTGATTGGGAAACAACAAATATTTGTTCATCAGGAAAGCTATCCCTCACAAGAGGAGAATCATCAGGGGAATCCAAAATAACTCTAGACAAGTGGTTTGATACTATATTTTCTGCACCCTTTTTGTCTCTAATTTCTAGTGAGAATTCTTGTAACAAAAGGATCCATCTAATAAATCTAGGTTTAATATCCTTCTTAGACATAAGGTACTTCAAAGCAGCATGATCGGTAAAGACTATAACCTTAGAACCTAAGAGATAGGATCTAAACTTGTTTAAGGAAAAAACAATGGCTAACAGTTCCTTTTCTGTGGTGGTATAGTTCAGTTGGGCATCATTCATGGTTTTTCTACCATAGTAAATCACATGAAGTAATTTGTTCTCTCGCTGACCTAACACAACACCAATAACATAATCTGAAGCATCACACATTATCTCAAAGGGTAGGTTCCAGTTAGGTGCCTAGACTATGGGGGCGGTAGTGAATAAAGTCTTAAGCTTCTCAAAAGCCTCTAAACAAGCATCATTAAAGACAAACTTAACATCTTTTGCAAGCAAATTGCAAAGAGGTCTAGAAATCAAGCTAAAATCCTTAATGAATCGACGATAAAAACCTGCATGCCCTAAGAATGACCTAACATATCGTACAGTTTTGGGGACCTATAAAGTCTTAATAAGTTCAACTTTGGCTTTGTCTGCCTCTATACCCTTAGAAGATACGATATGCCCTAAAATAATTCCTGACCATGAAATGACATTTTTCCCAGTTAAGCACTAGATTTTTTTCCTTACACCTAGTCAACACTAATGTCAAATGATGCAAGCACTCATCGAAAGATGACCCAAATACCAAAAAATCATCCATAAAGACCTCTAAAAACCGTTCTACCATGTCAGAAAATATGCTCATCATACAGCGCTGAAGAGTAGCGGGTGCATTACATAACCCGAAAGGCATGCGTCTATACGCAAAGGTACCAAAGGGACAGGTAAAAGTAGTTTTCTCTTGGTCTTCTGTGGCAATAACAATCTGATTATAACCAGAAAAACCATCTAGCAAGCAATAATGGCTATGTCCAGCTAATCTCTCTAGCATTTGGTCGATGAAAGAAAAAGGAAAGTGATCCTTCCTTGTGACCTTGTTCAATTCTCTATAGTCAATACAAACACGCCACCCCGTGGTCACTCGGGTTGGGATTAATTCATTGTTATCATTCTGAACTACAGTGATACCTGATTTCTTGGGGACAACCTGAACGGGGCTGACCCACTTACTGTCTAAAATTGGGTAAATAATACCCGTATCTAACAACTTAAGCACTTCAGTTCGAACTACTTCCTTCATATTAGGGTTAAGTCGACGTTGCATCTCCCTATACGGTTTTGTATCATCCTCTAAATGAATCTGATGCATACAAACAGTAGGACTTGTTCCCTTAATGTCTGTTATGGTCCACCCTAAAGCTTCCTTATTATCTTGAAGCACGGTCATTAGCCTACTTTCCTGGTTACTATCCAAGTCGGATGCTACAATCACAGGCAAAGTCTCAGATGGGCCTAAATACACATATTTCAGAGCATTTGGTAGTTGTTTAAGGTCCAACTTAGGAGGATCTTCTAAAGAAGGAATTAGGGTAGACTTAGAAACTGGTAGTTGTTCAAACTTAGGTTCCCATCTATTATTAGTGTCTAACAAAGGGGCTGAATCTAACAAAGCATTCACCTTATTGATTACACTATCATCATCAAAATCAAACCCAAAGTGGGATAGGCATTTCTCTAATAGATCTTCTAACAAAGTGTTCGGTAATGACTCCTGAACTAGTGTTCCTATCATGTTCACCTCTTCAATGCACGGGTCATCTAACTCAGGTGGTTTCTTACTAATATTGAAAATATTTAGCTCAATAGTCATATTACCAAAAGATAATTTCATAATACCATTTCGACAGTTAATGATCGCACTAGATGTAGCTAAAAACGGGCGACCTAATATCACAGGTATCTGATTCTCTGGTTCAGGGATATTTTGGGTATCAAGGACAACAAAATCTATTAGGTAAATAAACTTATCGACCTCAATAAGAACATCCTCTATGACACCACGAGGAATTTTCACAGACTTATCAGCTAACTGCAGTGTCATCTGAGTAGGTTTCAAATCACCAAGTCCTAGATGGAGGTACACATGGTACGGTAATAAGTTCACACTGGCTCCTAAGTCAAGTAACGCTCTGTCAACATGGTAGTTACCTACTGTGCAAGGAATGGTTGGGGAACCTGGGTCTTTGTACTTAAGAGTTGTATTGTTCTGGATAATTGAACTCACATGACTAGCTAAAAAGGCTTTCTTTTGTACACTAAGCTTTCGCTTTCGCGTACACATGTACTTAAGGAACTTGGCATAAGGAGGAATCTGCCTAATTGCATCTAATAATGGAAGGTTGATCGTGACTTGCTTAAAAACCTCCGATATGTCATTAAAGTTGGAGTCCTTCTTTGTGGGTGTTAACATTTGTGGGAATGGGGCTCTGGGAACAAAATGTGTCTTATGAGGAGCTAGATCGGGCTCATTAGAGACTTTATCAGTCTCAACAGTGTTGGCTCAGAAGGGTGAACTACAATATGTTACTATCAGGCACAGTTACCTTGTTATCTACCACTTTACCATTCCTAAGGGTTCTAATTGCATTCAGATGATTTGATGATTTCTCACCAGTAGATATTTCATGAATTCCTCTAGGGTTGGGGTGTGGTTGACTAGGGAACTTTCCTTTTTCTCTTTCTCTCAAAGACTCAGCGATTTGACCAACCTGGGTTTCTAAATTGGAAATAACCTGACTGTTATCCTGAACGATCTTTTGATTTTCTCGTAAACTTTGGTTGACAAACTGCTGAAAATCTTTAGAGTTTAGAGTTAATGAAGCAACAGACTTTGCTAAACTCATGATCGTCTTATCTATCGGATTCTGAAATTGTGTCGGTCCTGAAGGATTCTTAGTATAACCAAAACCTGGGGGAACCTTAGAATTACTAGACTGGCCTTGACTCTGGCCCTTAGACCAAGAAAGGTTAGGATGGTTTTTCCAACCAGGGTTATAGGTTTCTGAATAAGGGTCAAACTTTTGATGATTATCAAATCTAATGTTATATAAAGAGCATGGGCTTGCTCTTCTACTGTTTGTCCTTCCCAAAATTACTTGGTCTCAAGTCCACAACTACATTGACTCAGTTCTAAAGCTTCTAACCTTTTAAAGATAGCCGTTATTTTGGCATCCGATTCATAAGATCCTTCTACCCTATTGACATTTCCTCTACTTAGAAGAATTGTTTTATGTTTTCCCAATGTTGGGTTTTTTCGGCGATTTCATTCAAAAATGTCATCGCACCATCGACAGTTTTATTTTCAAACCCACCTGTGCATAAAGACTCAACCATGGTTGTTGTTGAATAATCTAAACCCTCGTAGAGGATCTGAACTAGCCTTATTTTTTCTAAACCATGATGAGGACATTGGGATAATAAGTCATTGAACTTTTCTAAATGCCTATATAAAGATTCTCCCTCTAATTGAGCAAATGTGCAAATCTGTTGTCTAATAGATGATGTTTTGTGCCTAGGGAAAAACTTCTGGAAAAAGGAAGATGTAAGTTGTTCATAGGTTTCAATTGACTCGGAAGTCAAACTATATAGCCAAGACTTGGCTTTGTCTCTTAGTGAAAAAGGAAATAGTCTAAGTTTAAACGCTTTATCATCTAGGTCTTTAATCCTGATGGTACTACATATTTCCTCAAAATCCCTAACATGGAAATATGGTTTTCATTTTCTTTCCCTAAGAATATTGGGAGCATCTGTATGGTCGTAGGTTTCAATTCATAGTTTGCTTCAGTATCATCTAACTTGATACATGACGGACGAGAAGTCCTAGCCGGGTTCAACAAAGCTTTTAAAGTTGCCATCGCTGGCACTATTAAAGGAGTAACTTCTTCACACAAAGTCAAGTTTTCAAAATCAAAAACAAGACCCCCAAAAGAAGAGTCTTTGAGGTTCTCGTTTCTAGGGACAGAACAACTAGGCTTGTCACTAAAAAGCGACCTAGAGCGTCTCTTTTCCAAGTCCGCTTAGAGAGCGGTCTTGGCATACACTAAAAAAAAACTAAAAACTAAATCCTAAACGGAAGAAAATTCTAAACAATCACAAGCAAGGATGACTCAACCAAATCAAACCTATTAAATCTAGCAAACAAAAAGCATGATGGATCCAGTTAGATTGTTTCTAGACCAGCTTCTATTCTTTCAAAAGGCAACTGTTACAATTTTAGCAAACTTTTAGAACGATCTGAATTAGATTAAGTCGAAGAGAAACAGGATAAGCTCTAAGGAGCTTTGATAACCCTGTCTCTATGGCACTTTTCCCTGGGTTACAAGGCGGCTCTAATCAACTTAAAATAATCTTCTTGAACTTCGAGTTCGGCTAATAAAGTAACCAATATAGTCCTTTTGAACGAGTTTCCTATAAGCTCGTTACCTTATCGGTCTTTTCTAGTCAAAATCTTAAGGTTTAGGTTTGCGTTTGGTAACGTGTTCCTAAAGCGGGCAAAAAGAAAACGATGATGAAATCCGAGTCCTTATCTTGTATGGCCAGTTCTTTCCCTTTACTAGAAAAGTAAGTCCGTTTTCAGTTCCTCAACATATATGCATACGAAGGAATACAGTAAACCCACTTGCAGGGGATTCGTGGGTTGATCGAGTCTTACCTCCCGTACCAGACGGGGGATGAATCGATTGTAGTCGACTCGGGCCACCGACTCCTGTGTCAGTGTGCGAACCCCAGGGGTCGAGGCAATATCGTAATTTTCGTCCTTCCCAATAGCAGTTTATATTTAATATTACCCTTCCGTATGGTTTAAAAATAAATAAAGTGTCCATATGTCCAAAAGAAAGTTCAAAAAAAAATGTCAAAAAAAAAGAAAACAAAAATAATTAAAATCCTAATACACTTTTCTAAAAAAACAAAATAAAAATAAAATACAAAATAAAATAAAATATAATTAAGAAAAATCTTCGTCTTCTTTTTCGTTCTTTAAGATTTAGCTTTTAACTCCAAGTCTTTAGCTTTAATTCCAAGTCTTTGGCTCACTTTCTTTTCGATCCAAAATCCAAAACCTGTAGCAAAAAGATAAATACCAAAAGAAACGTAAAATAAAACAAAGTAAAATTAAAAACCTAAAAATAAATCTAAAACTCTAAACCTAAAAACAAATCCGCGTCGGCGGCGCCAAAAATTGGTGTGATTTTTAATAGTGGTAAAATAGGTTCGATTCTCGGACTTGTGAAGATTTAGTTTCTAGACCTAATTTTTAATAACAGAAAATTAAGAGAATTAAAAAAAATTGATTTTAAAATGGATGAAGAAAAACTAGGGCTTAAAATTCCACCGTTAACCAATACTTCCGTGATAACATCTAACAATTTTTATTTTCAATTTAATCTAAATATATGCCAAAGATAGGTTTTTGAAAGAATAATTGTAAATCGTAAGCATGAGACATCAGAAGCAGTCAACCCAGCATGACTCATCAAAAGAAAACACAATTATTTAAGAAAAACCATTTTTTTCCATTTTAATTCAAGCAATTAATAATAAAAGAATTGTAAAATAAATATAATTAAAATAGAAGCTACCACAATTATTGGATGAATGGCTTCCTCCGTCGCCCCAGTGATGGTGATTAGCTCAATGTAATGGAAACACACTCAAAATAGACTTTCATTGCTCAAAAGGTGCTTACAATGGTGAAAAAGGAGTAACATCGAAATTTTGATACGTATATAAACGTTATTGTGAAGTGATCTCAGTGTTACAGAAGAAATAAAAGGTAACAGGAAAGAAGAACAGACTGTTACCGCAGTATAAATAAGACTGCCTTAGCAGCTGAAGATACAACTGCAACATCGACAGAAAGAAAGACGGTTCAGAGGTGTAGTCTGTTACTCTTCTTCTTCTTCCCCGGCAGCGGCGCCAAAAATTGATAGGATTTTAGTTTACCCTATATAAATAACCGCAATCGCACGGTGTCTACAATGCAGACAACGACAAGTACGGGTCGAACCCACAGGGAGCGGGGACAATACTGCAATTAATATCTCAATTAACTAATCAGAAATAATATTTTGGGATTTTTAGATTAATGAATAAAATAATAAAACAAACTAAACTAATAAAAATAAATCAAATGAGAGAGACAGTAACCAGGGTTTTTAGTATCCACCACTATTTTTATTTAATTACTGAAGTGAAACATAACTCATGAATATTTAAGTCGCAAATATCACTGGGACGCCCTAAGCATGGTGCATCAAAAGTTCTAAGTCTAAGCATACACCATCAAATTGCGTTAGTGAGAAAATTGTACGAAACTAATTATAGGTCCACAAATAATACATGGCTATTCTAAGCATACCCCATCAAAGGATTTAACCCAAGCATGAAATATCAAATAAGTAGACAACTATATTTGCAACAAGTAGATTTTCAAAATAACAATTGTATACCAAAAACATAGAACATCAAAAACCTAGGCCAAGCATTAATCATCAAACGAAATCACAATTGTTTAATAAAATTCAATAAATCAAAATCATGGAATTAATCTATTCAAATCAAAATAGTCTGTATCAAATAATTCAATTTAATTGATCTAAACTTTTAAGTGGTTTCAACATTAAACCCTAGCTACAAATTAATTAGAACATGGAGATGGGTTTCTTAAAACCCATTAAAACAAATAGAAGAGAAGAAAAGATTAAACCTCCTCCTGTACGCAGCTCTGCGTCAGAAGCAGCTTCCCTTCACTAACGTCCGCCTCCAGTCAAGTCTCAGAACTCCTGATCTTTTCCGGTGGCTCCAACTTACGATTTCCTCCCTTCTCTTCAATATATATAGGGTTATTAAACCCTATGAACTCTTATTAACCGATAAGGATTCAAAGAACACGTCCAAATCACTCTCAAATCTTGTGATATCCGAAACAGAGAAGAACACCTTTTTTCCGTCCAGATTCATTCATGTGGCCAATTTTTCCGGCTAAAACACTCTGTTGACGTGTGTTGATGATATTCTGGTTGTCTAATTCACTTTGGGTGAATTCTAATTACCCAAAACCACTGAAAACACGTACAACCAACTTCACAAGAGTTTCTCACGTAAGAAACTAGGTTTTCCGCCATTTTCGGTGCTTTTCAAATTCAAAAAGGGGGTGTCCGCAATCCAAGAGATGTGTGCCTTTATCAACTCTCCTCGGGTGCCTTTAGTAATTTTTCCGGGGTGCCTTTAATAACTTTTTGAGACGATTTTTTTTTCTTCAGATTATTCATTTCTCCACAATACCTATAAAAACACAAAAAAACAATAAAAGTACAAAATCGAACACTAACAAAATAGAAAATTGAGCGCAAAATCGACACAAAAATGTGTCTATCAATAGGCAACCACAAGATTTGCACAAACAGTTTGACAAACACAAAATTATGTGTTAATATAAACAAGAAATCATCTAGTAGATGTGTCTATCAATACTATGAAGTGTTGAAATTTGTCCATAATGCAGGGTGAATAAGCCCTACAAATGCCACCCTAAATCCTATGTAGGAGTGTTGGTGATTCTATGAGTTACCAAAATGCTTTCTGTTAATGCTAGCTACTTTAACAACTAAATATCTCAGGGAACAAATAACACAACTTACACCCTTATCCGACAGAAGCTCCAGGTTTTGTAAAGGATGTTCATGAGCATTTTGTATCGTTCTACCCATCTTGGTAGAACCTAGGTGTCCAAGTCGATCATGCCTAAGCATAAATAACTCAAGGTCTTTAAACTTTTGGCTAATGATATCATGAGAATTGACTATTCGAATTCTCGTATGGCATACCCCATAAGAGAGAGCTTTTAAGCTTCTTTACAACGTTATGAAGCGATAAAAACTTCATAAAAATGCTCATTTTTCAATTCAAGGTGGTAGTTACGCTAAATATTTTTAAAAATCAATAGATTCTTCTGGAATCTGGAATAATATAAGGCGTCGATAGTAATAACTTTTACATCACCAGAATGACACACGCTCTTCCGGAGCCGTCTATCAAATTATTCGAACCCAAAATAGTATTTCACATTTCTCTTAAACCTCTTCAAGATTATAAAATTATTTTTAGTTCGAAAAATTGTGATTGTTGTTTCGTTGGCTATGAGACAAATATATCTATCGTCTATTTAATGCTAGATAGATTACTTCTAGAATCCATATCCTTTGGCACAGATAGACGGGAGAAGATAATAATAAAGCTATTAACAAAAGCATTTAGTAACCACGGGCTACTTCGGGAACCCCTAATTTTATGGTTTATTCCTGAAACCCACTTATTTTCATAGATCACTTCTGGAATCTATTTTTATGGATTACTGCTGGAACCCATAATATTTGGATTACCATATGAAGCCACAATTTCTATGTTGGACCGCTTCTGGCGTCAAAAAATCCATGGATTGCTTCTGGAATCCATTATTTACAAACAAATGATTTAAGAACAAATGGAAATGATGGGTATATAAAAAAATACACATACATATGGTACCAACACAATGTCAACAAATCTCCATTTTCGTCATCTTTAGGGTCGACGGAATATCAATTTACAAATGTGCTCATGGACATATTTCTCACGAAAAAAATTGCCTTAATATCAATAACAGGTTACTTCAGGAACCACTGACATAGACGGACTAGCAGTTCGTTACAGGTCACTCATGGGACCGATCAGCTAGCGAAGCGCGCATTTTGAGTCCACATGATGCCCCACACAATATTCCAGCTTTTGGTGGAATTGTTTATAATATTCCGAAGATTATTAGAGCTGAGAAAAATCAAATTTACGACATCCTTCAGGGGCGCGACAATTTCTCGTTTTATCGGTATTAAAACCGTTAATACCATAACAAAGAAATAAAAACGCGAAATTATTATTAAAATTCGCGGGATCGTAATTCTCACCTTCCCCGTACTTACCACGAAATACAAATTAATACATATATTGAGTTGATATATAAATATATGCGCCTTAATTAGTATAAGGTTCAATTTAACGGTATAAATTGAAACCGTAATATGTTATGATATCCTGATCAAAATAAAAATAATACTGATAAGTACATGACTAGAACATATTTAATAAAAATAAAATAAGGAAAGTTAGAGAAGAAAAAAAATAATTTCCGTCAACTATTGATGTCGTTTTCTATCAATCAATCAAACGAATCAGCCATAATAGTAGTTTAACCATCACGAACTTTTCGTGCTGATAACATATTAATAAAAATGATCAGTGCTCATCAATTAATTTAAATTCCTAATTAACAATAAATAACTCGGAACAAATAAAGAAAATGAATGGAATATTATATACGAGTAATATTTTTCTTATTCATTCACGATTTCTCTCCTTCTCTGTAGTCTGTACAAGTAATTCATATCAAGAGTGTATATATAGGATTCAATTTCTATGCATGTGTTACATGATTATGCCACATGCATTAATACGTGTACCATTTAGTTACACACTTATCTAATTAAACAGATAACCCTCACTTGTTTGAACTTATCTTGATCAGGTTAAAATGATTGGTCAACCATTTAGACCATTCTTCACACAATAAAAAAAATATTATATTATCGATAATATGATAATAATAAATTATTATTTATAGTTAAATAATATATAAAAAATAATTCATAGTTTAATGGTTAAATAATAATTATACTTTAAGTATAATATCGATTAATTTTATAGAAATATTATATTATTGACTAATCGCAATACAAATACAAGCACTATAAGTATCAATCACATTTCAACATTTCTTGTTGCAATACAACAACGTGATTCCAGATTTTTGAATGCACTACGAACTATTAGGAATGAAATACAACTTGATTTGAATTTTAAAGAAAGATAAATCAATATTAAATTATATTTTGAGACAATTTAATATGTATGCAATTAATTTTTAATTTTTATAGTAATATTATTATTTATATATTATTTGGGACCTATTAATGTTTAAGGGAACTTTGAAAATGTACTCCCTCCGTCCGGGAACAGGTGACCTAGTTCAAGTTTGCACAATTTTTAAGGCAAGGAGGAGAGAGGAGTATTTTTAAGTATTTTT
This sequence comes from Papaver californicum, assembly GCA_023531435.1. Taxonomy (NCBI): domain Eukaryota; kingdom Viridiplantae; phylum Streptophyta; class Magnoliopsida; order Ranunculales; family Papaveraceae; genus Papaver; species Papaver californicum. Next base: position 172,703 of record JAJJMC010020657.1, on the reverse strand, counting down.
TTACAATTATACTCTTACGGATAATAATTAGTAAAAGTTAGATTTGATTTATCTCTCAAAATATACGACGGACCATTGAAAAACATTTTAAAACACCTATGTAACGAGTATAAACATGACTATCAAATTATACATATTTTTTATACTAAAAATAATCAATTAAAAGGATTGTTTTAGAAATATCTCCTTGTTTAATGATATAGGTCATCTAATAGCGGACAAAATTTAAAGATGAATAGGTTACCTATTCCTGGACGGAGGAGTACTATTTTATGATTTTTTCGAATTTATTATTTTAGCACTAAGGGCCCGAGTTGAGACCATAAAATTTTATTATTTTAACGAAAATTTGTCGAATATTATTTTAAAGAAGTTATATTGTAATTTGTAAAACCTCCCTTCTTTTAACTATGTCGTTATTACCAGTTAATTGTGCGCGTGCAGTTAACATGTGTGTCATTATAAAATTTCTAAACATTAAAAATCCAAAAATACCATTTGATCCGACGGTCTAGAAAGCAGTTAAGATCTCCTATCACATTCTTTTGATGCACACGAGAGACATAAAACCAATTTCCCTTTCTCTTCTTCTTCTTAACCAAACCAAAATTTGCTTTTTCGCTTCCTCCATTTCTATCTTTCTAAACTCAAGTTAAACCCTAATTTGAATTCCTATGGAAAAAATGGTTGTTCATTCGTCGTCTTTATTGATATCAATAGTATTATACAGAGAAGTGGTGAAGGTTAATGAATGATGCGGTGCAGGTTTAGTTTTGTTTTACATTTTGTTTAGTCCACACATGTGTTATGTACGTGTGACTTATCTAATTAGTTATGTTTGTTAATTACATATAACTAGGGCTGTGTAATAATGACTTTGTAAGTTTAGTGAGATTCTTCTCTGTTGAGAAATGTAAGAACATTTCATTCATTTTACAATATTATGATGGTATCAGATAGGTTAGGGTTACTTTTCACCCGTTAATCGATCCTGAAATCTCCAGATCTAAGATTTCTTATCTCTTTTCAGTTCAATCCAGAGACATTCTCCTTTTATAATCTTCTTCAACGCAAAATTTCATTTCTACTTCAGATTCAATTTGATTTCAGCATTTTATTTCTTCATTTTCTTGTTTTGGATCTTCATCTTGATCCTATTACATCATTTCTTGTTCTTCTCTTTGAAAGATATTATCTAAATACTTCATTTTCTTCGTTCTTTGATTCTTGAATCTAGATCTGTTAATGATTCAAGAGTTTCCAGCACATTCATCAATGGAGAATCCAACTGTAAATTCTTTCTCTCGTGTTCCATTAAATCAGTTAACACACTTTGTAAATCTCAAACTCAAGGAAGATAATTTCATAACACGGAGAAATTTGATGAATCTTGTCATCCAAAATACAAACTAATAAAATTTCTAGATGAAACATATGAATGTCCAGTATAATACACCAACAGACGCAATCAAGAAAATGTTATTGAAAATCTTGTATACACGGATTGGATGGATGAAGATTCATCCATTGTTATGTGGATCAACTCTACAATTTCAAATACAGTGATAGCTTATTTTTCTAGTTCTACATCTTCTCATCAGCTTTGGATAAGTATTGAAGAATGATTTTCTCGAGCTTCATTAACTCACTTGATTTAGTTGCGCACCAAGCTTCTCTCTATTAATCAAGGTGACAGATCTATTCCATCTTTAATAAATGAAATCAAGTGTTTATCAGATCAATTGCTCGTTGCTGGTGAGGTAATCTCTGAAAAGGAACTTGTAGTTGTCACTCTTAAAGCACTAAGCTCATATTACATTCCATTTGCAACTTCAATGAGGCATCGAATCCACCAGTAACTCGTATTGAATTGCATAATAATCTTCTTAATGAAGAATTTGTTGTATGTGAGAGGATTAAAACAATTAAAAGTGAAGTTGAAACAAAGACTTTTATGGAAAATACTTCTAAAGGTGGTTTTAGAGGTTCATATAATAATAGAGTATCTTTTATAGGAAGAGGATATGGTGGTAGATATCCTAATCCAAATTTTTTTATAAGAAATACTTCAGGAAAAGGATATTCATCTACTGAAAGAACAATATGTCAAATCTGCAATACTAGTGGTCACATTGCAATCAACTGCAATCAAAGGATAAATTTCTCCTATCAAGGTAGACAACCACCTTCTAATCTCAGTGTAATGCTAGCTACTGATGATATCTTTGATGATGAGGAATGGATTGCTGACAGTGGTGCGAATTCACATATTATTTATTATGCTACTTCACTACAAGAGCTTACTCCATATGATGGTTACGAAGTTATCAAAACTGCAAATGGTGAAGGTATGTCTATTACACATAGAGGTTTCTCTAGTAAAACTGTTCATGATCATTCTTTTGTCTTAAATGATATTCTCCTTGTTCCTCAATCATCACATAACATGTCGTTCATTCATAAATTTACTTCTGATAATAACTGCTCTTTGACTTTTGATTCCCATGGTTTTTCTGTGAAGGATCTGACCTATGGGAAGACAATCTTCCAAGGTCCACTTAGGAATGGTTTATATCCTATCAAAATTCTCATCTGATCATGCTACAACTCATGCCTTCTCATCCACAATAACTGATACAACTCTTCTTCATATAAAATTTGGTCATCCTGATTTTCAAAATTTTCAGAACAATTTTAATCATCTGCAATTAAAAAATGTCTCCAATAAACCATTTACATTTATTGAATGCAAATTGTGTAAGAGTCGGAAACTACCATATCAACTTTCATGTAATTCTGCCCAACAACCTCTGGAGTTGTTGCACATAGACCTCTGGGGTCCTTGTCATGTAGCATTTGTATCTGGTTATTTATATTATGCCAATATAATTTATGATTACACCAACTATTGTTGGATTTTCCATTTGCAATCTAAATCTGATTTCAAGCATGCCTTTCAATCCTTTGTTACCAGAATTGAAAATCTTTTAGATTTTCATGTCATTACTATAAGAAATGATAATGGAGGGGAATTCTTAAATACCTTTTTACAATCATTTTTCTATGCAAAGGGTATTACTCATGAATTAACTAGTCCTAACACACCAGAACAAAATGGTGTTGCTGAGGTCAAGCACAAGCATCTGCTAGGAATTACTAGAACTCTTCTACTTCAATATGGTTTACAACATTCTTATTAGGTTGAGGCACTTCTTACTACCAACTATATGATCAACAGATTACCAACTAGAGTTATAAATTTTCTAATCCTTTTGAAATGTTATTTCATAAATCAGTGGGTTACAATTTTCTTAAAGTATTTGGTTGTGCTTGTTTTCCATGGTTAAAACCTTATACAACCAATAAACTAGAACCAAGGAGTAAACAATGCATGTTCATTGGCTATAGTCTTTCTCAAAAAGGATACAAATGTCTAGATCCTTTGATTGGACATATTTACATTTCTAGACATATATCTTTTGGTGAAAATTCTTTTCCACTAAAGAATTAAGTTCATTCTGATTTAATCATTTCTTCATCTGTAGAACAATCAGTGTTTATTTTTTCTCCACCTGAATCTTCGCATGTTCATACTTCTTCTCCACATGATGCTGCATCCACTTATATCACTTTAACTAGCTAGGAATGATCATAACATGACCAATAAAGAGAAACATGGGATTTACAAACCCAAATCTTATTGTGCCACAAAGTATCCACTTCCACTAGATTTACTGGGTCAACATATTACAATTCATACTTGCATTACTGCTGCTAATAAAGAACAAGTATGGAGAGAGGCTTCCACAAATGAATATAATGTTCTACAGCAAGATGGAACCTGGTCACTTGTTATTCCTCCTGATGGTCAGAATCTAGTGGGTTGTAAGTGGGGTTTTAGAGTTAAAAAACAATGAAGATAGAAGTATAGAAAGATACAAAGCCAGATTAGTGGCTAAGGGGTTTCATCAACAACAAGGCACTGTTTTTGAAAAAACATTTAGTCATGTTGCAATACCAACCACTATTATAGTAATTCTTTCTTTGGCAGTGCAGTTTGATTGGCACATACATAAATTGGATGTAAGCAATGATTTTCTTCATGATGATTTGAAAGAGGAGGTTTACATGACTCAACCACCAAGTTTTGTGGATCCTACCAAGCCCTAAGTGCATGGTATGAAAAGTTGTGTCGTAATCTTGGCAATCTCTTAAACCCCGACGATTATGCTCTTGGTTACGACCTATATGGAGCTAACGGCAATGACATTGAAATTGACAAATATAATGGTCTTGTCATTCCTTATGCAATTTTAATAAAGAAGAGCTACAAAGAGAAGCGACTACAGAAACGTGGTAAACCTCGAACATTGCCTTTAGATCAAATGCTTACTGGTCTTGAAATAGAGTAGCAACCATCGAAGATGACTGATGAAGATGATGATGGACCATTTCCTTTACATAAGATGCTTGTTGGTCTTGAACTAGGTGACGAAGAAGAAGAGGACGATAATAACGGGAAAGGCATGAGAGATTGATTTTTTTCGTAAGATGGGAGGCTGAGTTTATCTTTTCTCAACTGGTATGTCTTTTTCGCCATTTATTTCTTCCTTATATTCACGCATAACTTAGATTCCTACTCTTTCCTATAAAATTCACATGGCATATATCTTATGTGCGCATGTACTCGTTCCTCATGAGGATGGCATCATCTTATGAGATGGAATAGGTCTTAATTATGTGCCCGTACTCATCCTCGTAAATATGGAAACATCTAAGGAGATGGCTTAGGTCTTATTTATGTGCCCGTTGTATGCAAAGTTTAAGAAAGGTAATGAGTATTTTATTGATAACTCAAAATGTAGTAGCTTCTGTCGATGCTAGGTTTGTCATTACATCATTCTATGGGTAATAATTTTTTAAGTGTGTTGCATTCCATGGGTGTTGTATTTTGTTGCCTTCTGGTCTAGCAATCTGAATACTCATTTTCCTGTTTTTTCGAGGATCGTGTATGGTCCTCACCATTTTGGCGCGAGCTTACCGGCTTTGTCACGTTGTGAATAGGGTATTTTTCGAAGGAATAATTCGCCTGGATGATAGTCGCGAACCCTAATGCGCTTTTCGTACTCTTTTCCGAGTTTTCGTTGAGAATTTTCCATATGTTATAGAGCGATCTCCCTGTTTTCTTCGAGGTCATCAAGTTTGGCTAAAATGACATTAGTCGTGAGATTCTTTTCCCAAACCTCAGTTTTAGTTGTCGGGATCATGACTTTTGTTGGGAAGATCGCATCCGTCCCGTAAGTTAGAAGAAAATTGGACATTTCAGTTGCGGTTCGCCTAGTTGTATGATAAGCCCAAAATACATTGTGCAGCTATTCGCACCAGCTTACATAGTTTGCGTCTAGCTTATTCTTTAAGTTGTCGTCTCATCCTGGCTATTGCTTGCTTGCTGGATAGATCGGTGTTGACTATGCCTTTCGAATTTTGTATGTATTAAAGAACAAGTCAATGTTCCTTCATTCGAACTGATTTCCGTTATCTGACACGACCATCACTGGTATTCCAAATTGACAGATAATATTTTCGAATATGAAATTGAATACGTCCCAATCCTTGATCCGCCTTAAGGGTTTCGCCTCAACTCATTTTGTAAAATAATCGGTTGCGACTATTATGAATATTCTTTGTCTAGTTCTTGATACGAGTGGCCCTACTATGTCAACTCCCCAATTTACGAACGACCATGGGATAAGGACATAATTCAGGCTTGTGGTTGGCGAATGAATCCTTTAAATTTTCACTTTATTTTATTTCACATCAATTCCAATAATAAATAAACATAATTCAACTTTTAAATATATGTAAATCTTTAATCTGAACAAATCACATTTAAATAATTTTTTTAAAGTTAATTTTTGTTTGAGTTATATAACCAATATATCTAATCAGGCCGCAGCTGTATTCCCCGGCTAACTCTAAAAGCAGTGAAGAAACTAAATTTCTTAATTTTACCTAATTATATTTTTCCCGCTATTTTTTTTACTTGAATTATATAACCAATATATCTAACCAGGTCGGGGTCGTAGGCCCCAACTAACCCTAAAAGCAATGAAGAAACTAAACTTTTTAATTTTATCTAACCACGACCCGACTAATTTAAAAAGTGGAAGAAATTAAGCTTCTTAGCCTAATTAAACATCCATGTATGTGTTTTTTTTTTTAGATTCTTCCTTTCTTTTCAAATGTAGTTCCCTGATTTACGATTTGTTGATTTTTTTTTCTTTGTTTTTTACATGGATCAAAGTAGAATCAGAAGGATGTGCAAATTTTTAGGATTGTTATAGTCGGATTGATGCAACAATACGATTAGGTATTAAAAATTTATTAGTTTTTCTTTTTGTTTGGAAATTGATTGATTAATGACAAGCTTATCTTATCTTTTTCTTATCGAGCAGTTATCTATGGAAAATCTTCCAGTTTTTCACTTTATTGTGACATTCTTGTTTTCTTCTAGCTTACTCACAACAAAGAAATCATTAAAACCCTTCCTCATCTCTTATATGGCCAACTTAGTAGCGGCATTGTAATAACATCTAATAGCAATGGTATGTCTTCTAAACAATATTGTAACAATGATATTCAACCATTGCATTTTATAATGTCTACTAGGTATTATCCGGGCCTACGGCCCGGGAGTTAAGCCTATAGATTAATCGGTGTTTTGTTGGTTGGGAAATTAGTCGGGGTCGTACTCCTTAAATTCTTTTAGAAATTAATATTTGGTATTAATATTATTAGTCGTTTTTAATTAGAAAATTAAGTTAGATTAATAAATCTAATTATATTAGGAAACTTAGTCATGACAAACCTGAGGTTAGACGTGTTTGGGATTAGTCGGTGTTTTATTGGTCATGTCAAATTAGCTTTTAGAAATTAATATTTGATATTAATATTAGCCGTTTTTAATTAGAAAATTAAGTTAAATTAAGAAATTTAATTATATTAGGAAACTTATAGTCATGGCTAATCCAAATGTTTCATGGTGTTAATTTGGCCATACCCTTAAATTCTTTTAGAAATTAATATTTGATATTAATATTGTTAGCCGTTTTAAATTAGAAAAATCAGTTAGATTAAGAAATCTAATTATATTAGGAAACTTAGTCATGGCAAACCTAAGGTTAGACATGTTTATGATTAGCCGGTGTTTTATTGACGGGTCAAATTAGCCGGGGCCGTACCCCTTAAATTTTCTTAGAAATTAATATTTGATATTAATATTAGCCGTTTTTAATTAGAAAATTAAGTTAAATTAAGAAATCTAATTATATTAGGAAACTTAGTCAGGGCAAACCTAAGGCTAGTCGTGTCTAGGACCAGTGGCTATGCTACGGCTAGCTTTGACCCGGGCCGCGGCATAATCTGTAGCGTCAAAAAATAATAAAATCTCGGCCGTAGATCTAAGGATTCAACGAACGGATATATACTTTGATTTTATATCTATATACATGATCCAACGTTGCCTATATATCTTCAAAATCGATCGATCCGTACAGTACGATGACGATTTTGAACGGTCGGATATATCCGGGAGACAAACACCTTCTTCCTTATAATATAGATAAATATATTATAATGTTTTAAGTTACAAATAAACAAAGAATATAAATAAAAACAAACCATACACCATAAAACAATCAAAGAGATTGATCCCGACTTACGTGATACCTAGTCTATATTATAAGGAAGAAGGGTACTTATGTAGCCGGATATATCCGACCGTCTCAATTGTGATCCTACGGTATGGATCGATCGATTTGCAAGATATATAGTCGTATGTTGGATCAAAGTATCTATCCATCCGTTGAATATGTAGATCCATGACCGAAATTTTATTATTTTTTGACAGTAGAGATTATGTCGCGGCCCGGACAAAGCTAGCCATAGCATAGCCACTGATCCTAAACACGGCTAGCCTTAGGTTTGTCATGACTAAGTTTCATAATATAATTAAATTTCTTAATCTAACTTAATTTCTTAATTAAAAACGTTTAATGTTAATACCAAATATTAATTAAAAACGACTAATATTAATAGCAAATATTATACCGTGGCCCGAGAAAAAGCTAGCCGTAGCAAAACCACTGATCTTAAACACGGCTAACCTTAGGTTTGTCATGACTAAGTTTCCTAATATAATTGGATTTTTTAATCTAACTCAATTTTCTAATTAAAAACGGCTAATTTTAATTTTTAAAAGAATTTAAGGGGTACGGCCGTGGTTGTAGGCCCCAGCTAATTTGACTCAACCAATAAAACACCGACTAATCCTAAACATGGCTAACTTTAGATTTACCATGACTAAATTTTCTAATACGATTATATTTTGTAATCTAACTTAAATTTCTAATTAAAAACGACTAACATTAACACCTAATATTAATTTTTAAAAGAATTTTAAGGAATACGGCCTCGACTAATTTGAGCCGACCAACAAAACGCCGTCTAATCTTTAGAATTAACTCCCGGACCGTAGGCCCAGATAATACCTAGTGTATATATATATAACAGATATAATTTAAAAATAAAAGCTAGGATTTAGGTTAAAAACTTAACAGTCAGTCTTGAGATAAATATAGAAACTCTTGTCCACAAGGAACATTTTACGCATAAAACTTTTAAGTTTACAAAACAATTATAACCAACATCTCTAAATTTTAGTGAAGCAAAGAGGAGATTACACAATCTTGAGTTCTATCACTGCTGCCCCAAAATTAACGTCTGGAAAAAGTTCAACTTACTGGCCTTTTTTTCATTCAGAGTCTATAAGACTGCCTTTGCGACACCATATATTGGCAGTCACAAGTTCTTCATGTCCTCCCTGAAGGCACATTGAAGTAAATCAGCTATAAAAAAAAAAAAAAAAAAATCCACCAGTGCACACAAGGGATGCCTCACCAAAAAAGAAACCAGAAAATGAAGATTTTCAGACATCATATGAAAAGGAATCTTAGCGTAAGAGAAGCAGTAAGACAGGATGAGTAAAAAGAAGTAATATTTGTACTCTGCGCTACCTATCAATAGGAAACGCTCCCTAAGTTGCTTCACATCATATGCACCATAGCATCGTTTATCATCAATCTGTTATCTTCTTGCAATCTCTGCAAGTACACCAAAATAAAACTGTCATTATTGTTTCATTTTGTTTTATATTAGGTAGGATGGGGTCAAGCCAAGAAAGCCTAAAGTCACATCAATTGTTCTGGGGTGAAGTCTGGGGAATAATGTTTTTACACTACCAACAGAAAGAAATATATCACCAAAATTCTTCTGGTGAAGGAACATATCAGTCTTCTACACTACATACCTCCAATAATGTAACTATTTCCTGCCTGGTGTATTGAACAGCTGCACCAGCATTTACAACAGTCTCAATATCTGCAATAGATATGAGATCCAGGTGGTTTGCCCGCATATGCTGCCCGAAAACAGAGCCAAATGCTTCTATTCTGCAGTCAAAAATATAGTGAAGTTACAGAAAGAACTCAAATAGAGAAGTGAGCAGACAAGCTTTGCTTTGATGCTAATGGCTTAAAGGCCAGAATCTCCAGACCTTTCAGGAGAAAGAGCGTGAGTTGCTTGGGGAGCAGTAAAAGGTTCATCTACTTCCATTGGGTATGCTGTTTCACTAAACAGATAAAAGCAAGAAACAAATTTCATCAGATATATTTCAATGAACGCAACATTTTTATTGAAAATCCACGATCAAAACACAAGGATTGTTAGGGATTTTTGAGGTGATAATAATATACACACAAAGTCTATAAACATGTATAACTTAGCATAGACAAGACAATTTAGCATTTTTTTCTCAAAAGGAGCTTTGGCACTTCCAATGCCTCCATCAGTACTTCCTAAATCTGCGTTAAGTCAATATCATGATATCTGTATCTGTTAATGATATCTGTTTCTGTTACGGAGAATTATTAAGAAAGGGTTCTTAAACTGCTAACAACATTAATCAATCTCCCGTGCACAAGTTTATAACAGAATTAAAATAAACTACAAATCCATGTAGTACTCACCCTCCACTAGCAGCAGTGTCAGCACCACTAGCCCTATTATTGGTGTCAGCAGCACGATCAGCTTTCTGCTTCTTCGCCAACTCCTTTTCTCTTACAAGTTCACGCTCCTCCATCTCAGCCAACTCCTTATGATAGATGGCGAAGTTCAGAACTTTCAGAGCAGAATCAACATCATCCTTTATAACCTGCCACAAGTCATATAATAGAAATCATTACACCTAGAAAGTTGGCTGACCGCAAGAGTTACGGTGCTGTTTCCCATGGCAAGATAGAGGGTACTATCGCCAGAACTTTCCACTTATTAGGGTACTCTTTAGAAGTAAAATCCAATTCAGAAAATTAAAGACCATCAGGATTTGCTAGGGTGAGGCAAGCATCTAGCAATTAAAAGTAAGTACCTCATTCCTTAACTTCAATTTGGCATGAGCTGTCGACAGACGTATTATGGTTTCTAGAGTACGAGCAGTGATTGGAAGTGTTCCTCCTCCAGACTACGGGAAAAAAATATATTATCAGATGAGGCTAAGCAGAGCGAAAAAGGATCAAAAGGAAAAAGAAATCCAGATACTTTCAATACCAACCATTGCATTTGAACCTGCATTTCTAAGCTCCGCATATGCTGTAGCAATTTGTTCAGATGCCTATCAAGACAAACAGTTAATTATGTCCAGGACCACTGTCCATGACTCCCCGATACTTGATACTTATAGATGTGTAACACAATATATGAAACTGAATAACACAAATAATATGGCAGAAAAACAGAAGGTGAAGAAAAATATTTAATATTAAGAAACCTCATCTGTCAACTTTGGTTCAATTCTACTCTTGGCATAATGAATATACTTCTTAAGAAATTGGATGGTGAGAGTGTCACGCTTGCGTTTCCCTTTCCCATGAAGGGTACGATTATACTTGACATAGAAGGATGAACCAGTGTCGGTGTCGTCTTCTATTCCAGATCTTAACCTCCCATCACCTATGAAAGTTTAAATAGGTTAAATTAAGCAATGAAACCGTTTCCAAAAATTCAATCCCTTATATGTTAAAACTGTAACTGTCACATACCTCCATCATTGGGTGAACGATAACGGTGCATGCGGAGGACATGTTCTGAGATTTGACGATCAATATCAGGGTCCATTTGATCCAGCACGATAAATAGCAGGTCAAAACGAGAAAGCAAGGAGTCCGGAAGTCCAATATTTTTTGTTGGAGTAATTGAACGATCATACTGTACATTCATTTAGTAAATTGGATCAGATAGCAGCAGTACTAGTTGTCTTCCTAACAACATCTTGGTTTATAAACACCAAGATTTTATGATAGAGTAACACAGTAAGAACAGACAATGAGTTACCAGATGAATATGCAACATACCGTCCCATATATAGGATTTGCAGCTGCCACTACACTGCAACGAGCATTCAGGGATGCATGAATACCAGCTTTGGCAATGGTTACAGTCTGCTGCTCCATAACTTCATGAATGGCAACACGGTCCTGATCATTCATTTTGTCAAACTCATCAATACAAACAACACCTTTATCGGCAAGTACCATTGCACCAGCCTCTAGCCTTCTTTCTCCTGTTCAGACATACCAATTAGTTTGTCTCAGAGCAGCTGCCAGTAATGAAATGATATCTAAAAGTATGCCTTATTTACCAGTTTCTTGATCAGATGTAACAGCTGCTGTTAACCCAACACCAGAAGAACCCCTGCCTGTTGTTGAGATGGCCAACGGTGCAATATTTAAAATTGCTCTAAGGAGTTGAGATTTAGCAACAGAAGGGTCACCCACCATCATCATGTTTATGTCACTACAGTCAAGGACAAAGGAGAAGACAAAACAGTAAGATTTTTGAAAGCAATACTCCAACGGCAAAAATATTCATATACATAAGGATGAATTATCAATCACCCTCTTAAATGGGTTCCATTAGGTAAGTTCTTCTCCATCCCACCAAGCATCAGCAGTATCACCGCCTTCTTTATCCATGTATGGCCATAAATAGATGGTGCAAGTGAACTGCCAAGCAATTCAAACGCATCAGCTTTTGCAGCAATGTTTTTTATGTTCCTAAGGTCTTCGGTAGTATAGGTTGGCTTATTTGCTTCTTTGTTGAGTAGAGAAACATTGTTAGCTATGAGGATAGTCCTACAAACACACAAAATCAAAGGATCAGGATCTCATAACACCAACTGACCATACCTTTCTACAAAGAACATACACACCATGGAATAATAAAGTCAACATGTCTGACCTAAAGACTCCGTTCACACCCCCTTTATTTCTCCCTGGAAGAGCTTTATATATGCCGACAATAGCTACACGATCTCCAGGTTTGCATGCATCTACCAGATCATCCTCTAGTATAATGTCCACAGTTCGTGGTATCTGACCAGGGGCAGCTTCCTCAGGAACTTCTTGCATGGACAATGTTTGGTGATCTTTGTATTTGCATAATCCATACTCAGTCACCAGTAAGTTGCCAGTGTCATCCTAAAGATTTAGTTGATTACTTAAATACTCTTTTTGCTAGGAAATAAAAAAAACATCACAGCAGAAAAATAAGAATAAAAAGTTACCCGTGTGGGATACACAGATCCAGTAGGTAAGCCTGTACTGGATGTAATGTCTCGATATTCACGTGTTGTGAACTGAGTAGTGGTTGGACAGAAATGTACACTTTTAACAACTTTTGGTCTGACAAGAGAGCCTAGTAGAACGAATAAACAAAAAAGAGAATGAGTTTTACTCAAATGCATGTTTTAGCAGGGCTACATTGCTTAAGAAAATATGAAATGCATGTTTTATTCCGAACCCACACTCTGGATAGCAGACTAATAAGACCCGCTTGGATATATGAAAATCGCTAAGACTATGGGGATTGATGACCTGCATCTTCGTTTTGAGTTTTCATCAAAGACAAAGATATATGAAAATTGCTTAAACAATAACTACAGCCGTGTCCTTTTCTTTTTGCATCCAGTGATATCCTCATATTTTCTTTTGCGCCAAACATGCTTATCAATACTGGAGTATCATATACTTATATATTTATAACCAAATTCGTTCTAGATAGTAAAAACCAAATTATCAAATCGCTGTAGATAGCAACCCAAATTACCAGAACTTCAAAAACCACTAAGCACATAAATATATATAGTTATAACCATGATAGAGAGAGGGAGGAAGAGATAGATTACATTTGGTAACGATGCCTTTAACGCGAACCATGGAACCAATAAACGAAGAAAGTAGACCTCTAGGTGTAACTTCTCTAGAATCACCAATAGCTCCTTCAAATCCAACAAGAACATTTTCCCCTTCTTTTAAATATTTAGGATCTATGTTTCGAGTAACATCTGTAAGAGCTTCAGAGAAAGGCTGTATGTAATCTCCAGGATTCCTTAAAAGCCTAACAAAAAATAAGCAGAAATGAGAAGGTCAAATAAATAGAAAAATAAATTAGGGTAAATTAAACAAACCTTCGAGTTAGGTCAGAGTTAAAGTCATGGAGATCAGAGATATCTATGAGGAGACGATAACGCTTCCCATCTATCATTTGTCTTATAGCTTGCATATATATGCCTTTCCCAATCTATTATGAAAAGCATTAACGCAATCAGAATTTCAAAGGTAAAAAGAAAAAATAATAACAATAAAAAAAAAGAGAAGAATTTGATAGATCGAATAAAGTTTGGGTTACATCTTGATCCAAGAAATCCATAAATGTTCTCTTGTTAGCAGCCATGGCGTCTTCTCCGATATCCATCTTGCCGTTGCTGTTTTGGGTTTCTGGCGGAGCAGGTAGAGAGATTGAATTACTGGACTTTAGTTGCTTTGTTTCTGCTCTACTTCACATTTCTTTAGGGCCTTTTGGCGGGAATAGAATTAGTTTGGGCGGGAAATAAATAGCGCACAGGATAAATATGACCCATTTGGAAGTGGGTCACTATAAGTTTAAGCAGTAGTCATTTTTTCTTTTTCTTTTTTTTTTATAATGAAAGTAGCAATTACCATTATGTATTATGGGTCTGGCTGGTTCATCCACTAAATAAAAAATAACCAGAGGTTTCTATTTAGAAAAAAACTTATTTTTAGATCCAAAATTATTTCTCACAGGTCCTAGCACACGTGTGATTAAATATGGATACTTTTAAAATACCAGTGTGCCCTCGTATATGTAATATAGACTAGGTATTATCCGGGTCTACGATCCGGGAGTTGAACCTATAGATTAACTGGTGTTTTGTTGGTCAGGTCAAATTAGCGGTCTGTCACGGGGTTGTCCTTCGCCTCGACTTTCCTTCGTGCGGCACTTGTCTAGAATTCCTTTACTGGATAAGTAAGCACTCCCTAATTAAGTTTAAAACAACTTCAAATGACTACTCAAGATCAAACTCACAAGAAACTCAAGAACAAATTATGAACACTCAAGAACAAGAATGAACATTTGAATGAAAGTTGTATGTATGTATTGCTCTCCCAAACTTGGATGATTTACAAATGAAGGTGACATCCCTATTTATACTAGTTGGGGATGCCTAGAATGTTCTAGATCATGTTATAGATCTTTACAAATGTATGACTAAGATCTACTTCTAGAGTATTCTATACATATCTATACAATTGTAGAGGATTCCATCCTTATCCACATATATCTACACAATTCTATAATATTCTAAGAAAATGACAAAAAGAAGAAGATTCTAGAAAAGAAGGCTAGCCATTTAGCCAAAGGGCTAGCTAAGGTGGTGCACAAGGGTGATTTAGTCATATATTTAGTCATGTGCTTAGCCATTTGGTGCACCCTTGTGAAATTCTCCCCCACTTGAATTCGCAGACGTCCTCGTTGCGTTGTACCTGTCGATGAGATCCTTGTGTTGCCAAAGTAAGTCTTCGTGTTCCCAACTGGCTTCACTGTTTGGTTGATCCTTCCATCGAACAAGATATTTCTTGTAAACTCGGCCTGCTCTTGAGACACGTCTATGTGACTTTATACTTGAAGTCTGCTTGTCTAAAGAGGTAATCATGTTGAACGGAGCCCTCTTGGTGATTCCTCTAGACTCATCATCTTGATCTGCATAGTATGGCTTCAAGCAGATAACATGAAAGACGGGATGGATCTTCATGTGACTTGGCGGCTCCAATCTATAAGATGCCTTCCCGACTTTCTTAATGATACAAAATGGTCCCTCGTACCGTCGAATTAGTCCCTTATGTACCTTACGAAAAGCTTTGAACTATTATGGGTTCAACTTCAGCATGAGTAAGTTGTCTTCTTCGAAAGATACGGGTCTCCTTTTCTAGTCTAGCCATTTCTTCATACGCTGAGAGGTTTTCTCCAAAAATGCTTTGGCCAAGTCATGCTTTTCATGCGATTACTTGGTGAATCGAAAAGCAGTAGGGCTTTTTCCTCTATATCCTCCAGCGAGTGTGTGTGGCATCAAAGGTTGTTGGCCAGTGGCCAACTTGAATGGACTGTGGCCAGATGGGGACATGACGGGCGACATTGCTCCATGTTCCAACTCGATCTGATGATCCACCTCCCTCTTAGGTGGTAATTTCTTGGGCAACTCGGATGGCATCACGTCCTGGAATTCCTGCAAGGCCTCTTGCACTTCCATCGGAACGACCTTGTCCGGTTCTTCACTTCCCTCCATAATGGCTGCTACAAAGGTTGGTTCTCCCTTCTGAACTCCTTTCTTCAGTTGTAGAGCCGATAATATGCTTGAGCAAGTCTCCTTGGTCCGGGTGGCTGGGATCACGTAAGGGGACTTCTCATCACTGATGCTAACTACTCCAAGGCAAGGCACACGGCTACTTTGGCACGATCTAAGAACTTCATCCTAAGGATAACTCTGAAATCGTCCATCTGCATTACCATAAAGTCAGTAGTCCCTCTCCATGCGCCAACCTTCATGTCTACCCCCTTGGATGCTCCATGAACCGGTATGGCCGCTGAGTTTACTGCTTTTATTGTGCTCGAGTCTGCCTCGACCTTCAACTTCAACCTCTCGGTTTCTCCTTTAGAGATGAAGTTATGTGTTGCACCCGAGTCGACCATGGCCTTGGTCTTTTGCTCGTTTAGACTTATGTCCACGTACATAAGTCCCTTGCTCGCACTTTTCTTTGGTGCTGGTTGTTGTGCTTTGGTATGGCTTTTGATTGCGCTTAACCGAATGGTTATTGGTTTTGTAATGAAAAGTATAAGGTTTTGTCACCTCCCCAACAATCCCAAGTGTGGGTCTTCGGTCTTCTCCTCTTGTTGCGCAATCAAGGAGTTGAGCATGTTTTTCTTAGGGCAACTGTAAGCAAGATGTTCACCTCCACAAATGAAACATTTTTTCGTACGGTTATCTTGCTTGCCTTTCCACCCACTATTTGACTTGGACCCTTCCCGGCTAGACTGTGGCTTATCATGATAGCCTTTATTGTCTCCCCCACCCTTTTCTTCTTGAAATTTCTTGGATGACTTGTTCTTGGCAAGTTGATCAGGCTTGTTTGAAAAGTCATCAAGTTTTTCAACGGTGCTCAACTTGGTGGACAAGTCAGTAATACCTCTTCGTTGTAATTCCATAGAAGCCCAACGAGGTAATCCACGGTTAAAGTGGTAGAAGCGGTTCTCATCTGTCATTGTCAATATGTCTAACATAAGGGAATTAAATTGTTTGACATATTCGGAAATGGTACCTGAATACTTCAAATTTTGAAGTTTGTCCCGAGTTTTGTGCTCAACGTTTTCTGGATAGAACATGGCCTTGATTTCCCTCTTGAATTCTGCCCAAGTAGTGATAGAGCAGATTCCCCTCTCAATCTCTGTATATTTTCTTCTCCACCACAATAGAGCATCTTCATTTAGTACATGGTCACAGTGTCGACCCGTTCTTGCTCATCATAAAGGCCTGTGGCCCTGAAGTACCTTTCCATGTTCCATATAAAATTTCCCAGCTCCTTAGCATCCCTTGCACCGGTGTATTCCTTTGGTTCCGGAACCTTCACCATGGATGGTCCACGAACCGCGCCTCCTCGGATTAGGGTCTTTAACTCATCAATTTGAGTTTGCAGCATCCTCACGTAAGCATTTACTTCCTGCTTATGTGTACCCATCTCTTTCCGGTACGCCTCAAAAGAAACCTCCATCGATTTCTTCAAATCATCTATGGTAGCACTTTGTTGATTTATGGCTTCCCCAAAGTCCATGTTCAACTTTTATACCATCTCCATATTAGAAGATACCCTTTCTTCCAATGATCCAACACGAGCATCGATACGGGGGTCCACTGACCTATCCCGTTGTTTATTTGTCTTCTGAGTCCTCTCAACATCAACGTTAGTAATAAAAGTATGTTCAGCTTTTGAAGACATAGTAAGAGATCTTACCGAGAGTAGTATGAACCAAAGCTCTGATACCAGTTGTCACGGGGTTGTCCTTCGCCTCGACTTTCCTCCGTGCGGCAGTTGTCTAGAATTCCTTTACTAGATAAGTAAGCCTTCCCTAATGAAGTTTAACACAACTTCAAATGACTACTCAAGATCAAACTCACAAGAAACTCAAGAACAACTTATGAACACTCAAGAACAAGAATGAACACTTGAATGAAAGTTGTATGTATGTATTTCTTTCCCAAACTTGGATGATCTACAAATAAAGGTGACATCCCTATTTATACTAGTTGGGGATGCCTAGAATGTTCTAGATCATGTTCTAGATCTTTAGAAATGTATGTCTAAGATCTACTTCTAGAGTATTCTATACATATCTATACAATTCCAGAGGATTCCATCCTTATCCACATATATTTACACAATTCTATAATATTCTAAGAAAATGACAAAAAGAAGAAGATTCTAGAAAGGAAGGCTAGTCATTTAGCCAAAGGGCTAGCCAAGGTGGTGCACAAGAGTGATTTAACCATACATTTAGCTATGTGCTTAGCCATTTGGTGCACCCTTGTGACAGGTCGTACCTCTTAAATTCTTTTAAAAATTAATATTTTATATTAATGTTAATCATTTTTAATTAGAAAATTAAGTTAGATTATGAAATCTAATTATATTAGAGAACTTAATCATAACAAACCTAAAATTAGTCATGTTTATGATTAACCGATATTTTATTGGTCGGGTCAAATTAGCCGCCCGTAAATTTTTAAAAAAATTAATATTCTCTTATTAATGTTAGCCGTTTTTAATTAGGAAATTATATTAGACTATGAAACTTAGTTATGACAAACCTAAAGTTAGCCATATTTAGGTTAGCCAAAGCACCAGAATAAGAGGCAAGAAGTAATAATTCATGGTCTCGGTTACTTAAAAGCATATATCATAAAAAAGAAATATGTGTATTGGGATGACCAGGTAATAAGTAAATGTATGGCAATATTTATATATATCAAAGTTTTTTATGTGTAACATGCTATATCATATTTTGGTTACAAAAGTTACTGAAATTCTAGATTGCAACATCTATAGGCTTGCGTAACATGTATTGGCATGGCACATCATGCAGTTGGGTAATTTAGATTAATATTTCGTGTTTTAATTGCTTTAAGCTTTTAAAAAATAATATTTAATATTATATATTTAGTAACTTAGATTAATATTAACTAGTTAAACTTTTAAAAATTAATATTTTGTATCATATATTTAATAACTTAGATTAATATTAGCTAGTTAAAATTTTAAATTAAATTAAAAAATCTAATTATATTATTAAACTTAGTTTTGGTAAACCTAAAGCTAGTCATGTTTAGGATAAGCAATTATACTAGGGATAGTTTTTTCTTGGACCGCGACATAATCTCTACCGTCAAAAAATAATAAAATCTCGGTCGTGGATCTGTAGATTCAATGGATAGATATATATTAGGGCCGAAAATGTACTAAGATAGACACCTCGTTTCCTTATAATATAGATTTCAGAAAATTTTATTATTTATCGTCGAATCAAATTTATCAAAGAGAGAGCTCCTATTGATGGCGAATATGTTAGGGTTTTCTAGTATGAAGAAATTGTAAGGGGGAAAACCAGAGAATCTCATCGCTGCTTTGAATAGGTAAGTCATCTTCTTATCATTTGATCTTGATGTTAAACATGATTATGTTGTTGTTTCATAGGATTTTTTTGAAAAATCCATTTTAGGGTTAATGAAAACTTCTGATATTCTCTTAATTCGGTCATTTGATTCATTATTAGTTCATATACGTAATCTCTTTCTCCATTTTATCGTTTTTAACTAGTTATCGAAAATAAATTTTTACTAGGAGCTTAGGGATTATTCGTCACTAAAATTTCATTTATTTATTTATGTTTCTGATGTTAAGTTTGATTTTGGATTTGGGAACAACGTGTTGTGATCTATATTGATATGATTTTTTTTCAAAAAGCAAAAAAACTATTTCTTTTACCTAGTTTTGGTTTTCTTTTAATTTATTCCTATATTTTTCTGGTAAACAATTTCAAGTGAAGCTTCGCAATGCTTGTGTATGCAACCTTAAAGAAAAATTAGAGATCAATCTTAATTGTTTGCTTGTGATGTGATTAGTTTTTAATATAAAATCACAGTGCATAAACCACGCAGTAAAAAATCTGTATATAAGAGATATACTATGTTGTTTCTCAGTGTATAAACCCCGCACTCCAGATAAAATCAATGTATAAACGTTGTAGAGTACCCAAATTTCCAAAAGATGCAAAGTCTTAGTTCGGTGTAATGGAAAGAGAGTTGTAGTCGCCGAGTTATCCATATCTGCTAACAAGAATAAAGCTCCAAGGACCAAGAGATCAAATCCCCAAAGAAAAAACGCTAGCTTAAATTTCCCTGTATTTGTTCACTATCAAATCCTAAAACGGATAATTTTACAACAATAATCTCTTGAAACATAGAAAAAATCAAGTAAATCAAGAATGTATGAAAAAATTTAGTCCTAACATATTTGATGGTTTTACTAGTGTACGGTTATTACAAATGACATTGCAAATACTATGAATGTTTTCTCAAAGAGTAATGATCATCATGATAATAGTGGGTGGGTGGGTGGGTGGGTGGGTGGGGGGGTGGTTACAATAATTGATAGAAAATTGTCAATTTGAGGAACATCTCTTTCTTGGTAGAAAATTTTTTAGTGGTTTGAATTTATGGGATACACCTGGCCTCAATTTTTAAAAGCCTAATGGAGATTTTTGCTTAGTGTTTTGATTATTGAACGGCTAAACTATGTGGTTGTATATAGGTAAGATTCTTGTTAAACTAACCTATATTTGGTGTGAGGCATGAAGTTCATAGACATACTGAAGATACACTTTTTGGGTTTACAAAACTTTGTTCAACTAATTTTGCTTGTTCAAGCTTTAATACGGTTGGGTAAAACTAGTATCTACATGCTGTGAACATATCAAATTAACCAAAGTATTTTATTTTTATATATGAATATACAAGTTGCAATCATTTTTCTTTTTGTAATAACTATAAAGTGGTCTAGAATTTGGTGTTGTTGTACTGCTATCGAGGAATGGTGGCAAAATAAACGGTTCTGGTTGATTGGTGGTATGAGTGACCACCTGGATGTTGTTTTACAAGGGATACTAAAAGTATTGGCGGTATTACAAATTTAGGTTCATGCAGTTGTTGACCAAGTTCAGGGACATGCATTAGCGACATTACAAGTTTCGAAGGTACTTCTCTTCTCTTCTCACTTCTCGGACATTTAAGACTAGTAGGTGTTTTTGGCAATTGACATCCAAACATTCAATACTTAGTAAATACATAATGTTTGTTGCCGGGGGCAACAAGATCGAGTTGGTAAGGATCAAAACATTCCTTGATGATGAGTATAGAAATCTCAAATTGCTCATAAACAGGTGAATAAACGAGGATACTTGGGGGTGTCGTATTTTGAATCCGATGATTTTCTTTTTGTATATTTGTTATCAAATGAACATGCTTTCATGACCATTGGCATGCTTTTGTGTTAATAACTAAAGCAGACCTCAGTCTCCAAAGATCCATCAAAAACTTCATTTTGAAAGTATTCCAGTGTTATTAGCTAGAAAACTTATTTATTGTATTGTATATATATTATTGGAAAACTAATTTGAATGGGTTGCAGTTTTAACGTACTGTTTTTCTATATTAATTTGATATCATTATGCTAATGAAATATATAAGAGTTCGAAGTATAATGAGCTTTTTCGTTCAGCTTTGAGAAGATCGTGCCTAATCTGCGTACATAACTGCGAGCTTATAGTCGGAGGTGAATCTTGTGTATTACAAGGTTTGTGATTTTTGGTAATATTTCTCATAGCTTATTGCTTTGAGATTTAGATGTAATTTATTTGGAAATTGTATTTTGAATGATCTAGATTTCGTTGTTTTTTTAGGCAACAATGCATTTTAACTACATTCATTTATTCTGTGCATTTTATCTATACCGGTTTATTTTAATTGTGCATTTCAGCTATACTCATTTATTTAAACAATGCATTTCACTAAGGTTGTGCGTAGATGTCATGCCTAACATCATGGGTATTTTGTTGTATAACAAAACAAGTCGACATAAAATTTTGTCATACTGTTTTGTACTTGATGTCGACCTTCTAGCACTAGCCAGTATCAACTACTTACAAGTTGTGACAATCTTGCATGGATTATTTAGCTGCCATATGGTTGCAAACAAATATACTTAATGTTGTATTGGCAGGTAAAGATCTTATGCTAACATAATTTGACCTAATAGATAAGGATTTGTTGGATCTTTGATTACTAATATCTATTTTCTGAAAGTGTAGATTTTATGTATTGTCAGTTTTAAAGTGCATCTTTTATATATTCATTTACTGAAGTGCAATTTTTTATGTATTATTTGGTGTATACTCATTTTTATGTGCTATTACATTATGGACATACGTCTCAAACTAGGAGCAAAGTTAGATGGGTGGTTCCGAACAACTGGTCTTGCTAAATCACATGATTTTAAGAGTATAATGGTTTATTTCAGCATCCTGACATTTCATGACAGTTGAATACATCAACACCATACGATTATGCTTATTCTCGACAATTACACATGGTTTCAAGTAAGAATTTGTTTGTTCTCCAGATATGGGAGGGTTTTACATCAAAAGGTGGACATAATTGGATGCTACTTCTCATACTAAACTCATTTAAGTTTGTAAATATTTTTTAGACTTGTCAGAGATTATGTTCTTATTTTTTTGTTGTCAGTTTCTTTCGATATTGCCATTATGCACTGTTTTCTTTTAATATATTTTTGATGCACTCATTTTTATGTAATAACTCTACTATTTGTTGTAAGTACATAGTATGTTTATTAAAACTGAAAATGTTTTATACTGGTATGTACTATACTTTATATAAAAATAAAAAAGACTAGATGAAAACACAAAGCAAATCCCCCAGTGAAGAAGTTATACACCAAATTTTTTAGTGCAGATTTTATACACTAACATTTTTAGAGTGCATTTTTATGCAACTCTTTATTGTTTAAGAGAATGAGAGCGTCTAGATTAAATTGTTTTAGAGAAAAGAGACAAGTGAATAGATAATAATGAGTTTAAAGTAATAGTTAATTCCTTGATTGAGGCGATAAGGAGACGATCATATGCTTATAACCCTCATTCGATCAGATGCTTGTAACCCTCAGTTTTTCTGTCAGTTTCTTTCAGTGTAGCCATTATGCATTGTTATCTTTTGTACATATTTGTTGCACTTACTTTTTTGTAAGTATATAATTCGTTTATACGTTATGTACTATATACCTTATAGAAGAACAAAACAGTAATGACTTGCACCCAGTTTCTAGATGAAAAAAGGAAGCAAATCCTCCCACTACATAATTTATTGAGTGCATATTTTGTACACTCACGTCTTTAGAGGGCATTTTGATACACCTTGCAAGCATGTTAGTAACCAGAAAGTTATTTTGTAATTTTTGACTTCAAAAAATGAAATAAAAAAGGTTGTCATATAAAAATATAATTTAATAATTTGAATATCAATTTCATATGCTTGTTTTAGCTATTTCTCTTGTATTTTGTGTATATTATGCTTGTTTTGAGTTTTATAGGTACTTTGGAGTCATGCGAAGCAAAAGAAGAGAATTGGGAGCCTATTACATTGTCCTGAGTCATTGGATGTTGATGTGCGCGAAGCTAGCAAGACAACAAGTCTCTAATGCATCAAAACAGAGAATTACTAGGGGGCAACTGAGTTTACAAAGCAATACAGAGAATTACATGGGGGAAACCAACTGTTTGATAAAGAAATACTAAAGGGAATCCAGTTGCTAAGTACAGGAGCAATATTGATAAGGGACACCTTACTTTCCTTTATAACCTAAATTCAAGCGAGCAACAACAATTAGTTCATCTCAGGTAGTACCAGTCCATAGTCGTTGCTACCAAGTCCACCGCCGGTTAGAAGAGGAATTCAGGGACTGAGAAATATAAACTTGGGTCTTGGAAAAAGTTGAGACCATAAGAGATGGTGGTTTGAGCTCAAAAAAGAGTATAAAAGTGTTGGGTCCAGTTTAGCCAAAAATTATCGAGAAGAGATGGACAATGAGTTTCCAGCAAGAAGAAGGCGTTGTTGATGTTAGTAAGGAAATAGATTTATAGTTGTGCTAGACGCCATGGTTGAGTCTGAGATGAAGAACTTAGGGGTTTTTGATGTGAAAGGTGGAGCTGTGAGAGACGATTTGAAGAGATGAGTACGGAAAGATTCAGTCGAGAGGAGTAATTTGCTGACAGAGAAATTATGTTGGGTTTCTTGGGTCTGAATGAATGGCAGTAGATAAAAAATGAGAATAAGTTAGGTCGTTGTAATTGGTTGTTAAGAAAAATCGGGTAATAAAGATTTACTCGAGCCTGTAATGGAGCTCAAGATAGAGTTGTGGTTGATGGTGAAGTGTTGTGGACATGGTTCTGAATTTGTGAGTACTCTGTTGAGAAATTGAACAAGAAGATGTTGCTGCCATAATGAGAATACAAGATTCATTTTCGCCATATAAACAAGCCTGCAATGGGGATGAGTTTGTTGTTGAGAGTGATTGATTTGAATTTAAGGGTTTGTCTTGAAACTGATGTGTGAATGATTGTTGAATGTGTGAATGGTAATGTAGGGAAGGAGTTTAGGTACCTATAGTAGCCAATGGATCTTTGCCTAAGTCACCAACAGAACTGCACACTATGTGCTTAATAAAATGTCCCAAAGATTGTCGTGAATGAACTTGAAGTTGCCTTGTCAGTCCCACAAGACCGAGAGGCTTAATAACTCTTTGGGCTTTATTTGAGCCTGATTTGGACTATGGGCCTGCTTCTACTAGGTTTCGGTAAGCTTGCCAAGGGTATGTGGCCTTGATTTAATTATGGAAACCTAGAGTTTTACCTACATTTAAAAATGGAGAGTTTTAGAAATGGAGAGTTTGAGTTGTACAATGAAAGAAAGTTCTACTTCAAAAGGGGATTCTACAAGGGAGAAAGCTATATAAGAACAACTTTAACAAGAGGGAGAGATATCTAGGTTTTCACTTAGTTCTCTACTCACATCTTCTACTTCTTTGTGTAGGTTTACGTGGGGGAAGATTTCTCAACATCTAAGGTTTGCAATTTATTTCTTCTATTCAATTTTGTGAACTCCAAATTGTTATGAGTAGCTAATTTTGTTTTATTCGTTAGGGATTAGTTGGATTTCGTAATACATGATTCTTTGAATTAATAAATTAGTTTTGTCTCAATATTATCGTTCATAATTCACCACAAATATCACAATGTACGATTGAGTGTTTGTTTTGTCAAATGGCCAATTGATTGAACTCACATTCATATCTATAATTAATTTAGGGTTTATTATACGCAAAAGTGATACTCCTTGAATATAAGTAGGATAATTGTGGTTATTGCTTGTAGTGATATATCCTAGTAATCACAAGTGGATCATGACCTTTGTTAAATTGAATTAGTGCGCTTTCCACGTTCAATTGCATTGATTAACCTAATTTCATGAATCTTAATACTCCTGGAGTTAGACTTGATTAGTGCTTTTTACATGTTAGGTTGTCCTTTTGGTAGAATTTATATTCCCATCTTTTAATGTGTTTGTAGATGATTTGAGGAAATTTACGGAATATTCTTACGATCAAGGTATTCTAGGGCTTTTGATAAAAGGAGGTTAAATATCAATTCTAATTATTAGTACAAGAACATGTTTTGTGAATGAAAACGAAACCTTGGCCAATATTTTCAACTTATTGGTTATTTATTACAATTTACTTGCCTTATTAGATAGTTTAATTTATTTTCATTAAATCTAAAAATTCCCCCTTTTTACATAAGATATCGAAATCAAATAACAACCCAGACCTCTCTGTGGGAACAATCATTTCTTACCCTTGTTTCATAATAAATTATAAGTAGTGAGAAAATAATAAATAATTTTGACGTGTTGCGACACACATCAAATTTTAGCGCCGTTGCCGGGGAGGCAGCGGATTGTTATATTTTTTTTTGATTTCTAATTTTTGTTTTTTGTTTTTTATTTTATTTTTATTTTTAGTTTTTTTGTTTTTATTATCGATTCTAACCTAGATTTGAAAATCTTATTTCGGGTAATTATTTTTCATGGAAGGAGCATATTACAACAATCAATACAGTTTTCAACCTCAACAACAATATGACAGTTTCCAACCTTACGGGGAGTATAATCACAAGCAATCCCTTGGTTATGACCAATATTCCACGTACCCTTTTGATTATTCTCATACATGACAATCTTCTTATGGCGGGGATGTAAGTGAAATATTACAAGGAGAAGATGATAAGTATGATTGTGATAGTTTAACTAAATACTCTTGATCGTATCAATGATCATTCACCAATTTAACGGGATGAGACAATGTTTAGAAACTCTACCATAAGTAACGGTATAAGACTACCAAGTTTGAGAGAACTTGATAGAAGGTTTTAACAATTGATAGATGAAGGGGCAGCATGTGCAGAAATTCTAGAAGCTAAAAGAGCCTTGAGAAATGACCGTGAGAGACGTTATTCTATGGGATACGATGATGATTTTGAACCTTCCGAAAATCCTTACACCAATGATGAAGTTATTCAAACTCCGAATCTAATTTTTGATGATAATTGTATAGTTAACTCAATTCTTGATCTTAATAATAATCTTTCACCCATTCAAATGGAAGAGTTGTGTGCGAGAGATTCTATTGTAGTTAATGGTGGAAAGCGTGTGAATATCAGAAAACTTACTCATAAACTATACAAGTTAAATAATGAAGGATCCCCGAAAGAGCTTCTCGAAGAAAATAGTAGGACTATAAGTACAGAATTCAAACGACGTTCTGATAAAGTTTACGAAACCGACCCTTGGGTTCTAGCTTTATCAGTTAACGATCTGTGACCATTGTGATTACCACCATCGTTATAGTGTAACTCTGTCATGATAATGTGTCCCTCTTCCTTGGATAGGCATCTCAGCAGAGGTCCTAAGAAAGTTTTCTTATACATGATTTCGTCCCTAACTTCATAATTCACTAATTTGTTGTGTACTTTGTGCGCTAATTTTGAATCTGTAGGGAGGGTTCCTCTTTCCAAGTAAGAATGGATGGGTGTCCTCTAGTCCTCGATGGGATCATCTGCTATATTGGTCATCATGATTTCTAGCTCGCCATCCTAGGGAACGGACGATAAGATGTTTCGACCTATTTTTACCCCTGTGATCATGTGGTCGCTCATAATGGAGGATATGTATGCTAAGGCATCAACATTTTTACTATCTTTGCGCCTGATATGTCTGAACTTGATGTTCCCGATCCTCACGATGTAAGCTTTTTCCAATTTTAGGTAGCGTTGTAAGCATGGGTCTAGAGTTTGGTATTGGCCATCGAGTTGTCTGACGACGAGATGAGAATCTCTTGTCAGATAAACTTCCTTAATGCCCATATCCTCAAAAAGTCATAGGGCGTGGATGGCGGCTTCATATTCAATGATATTATTGGTTGCAGGGAATTCTAGTCGGAATGTGTGCACAATTCTTTTACCCCCTGGTGCAGTAAATACCATTCTGAGTCCTGCTCCCTCTTTATGTGAAGACCCATCAAAGAATACTTCCCACTGCCTTAGGTTACATGGTTCGAGTAAATCATGTTGGTTTGCGTCTTCGCCTTCCATCCCTGGGGTTCCTTCGATTTCCTTTTCCGAACAGGGGGAAATCTGCGAGGAAGTCGTCTAATGCTTGATCCTTAGTTGCAGTGATAATTTCATATTATATCCCGGACTACTTTATTTGTGCACTCCATTTGGCGACTCTCCTCATTTTTTCTCCGTTTTCCCAATACCGCTTCGATGGGTGACTTTGTTAGAACTCTAATGACATGCGCTTGAAAGTAAGTTCGCAACTTCGGGGTTACAAAGAGTAATGCTAAAATTACTTGCTCGATCTTCGTGTAGTTCCGCTCGGCAGCCGTAGAATATTACTGATGAAATAGACAGGTTACTCCGTCTTAGTTTCTCCTCGAACTAACACTGCACTAATTGAATACGACGTCTCCGAAGGGTATAGATGGAGAATCTCCTTGTTATTTGGTCGTTGTAGGTTTGACAATTTAACTAAATGAGTAATTACGCCTTGCAAGGCGCTTTCGCATTCTGGTCGGTGATCGAGAAATAAATCTTATGAGGGCACCTAATCTTCCATTTATCCTTTGCACGTCGTTGATTGTTGCAGGCAAAGGCATGTCTAGGATTTCCTTGATTTTATCGAGATCATCCTCGATCCCATCCTTTGCGAAATATAGCCTAGGAATTTTCCTGAAGTTACGCCAAATATGCATTTAGTTGGGTTGATTCTCACTTTAAACTTTCACATCTGGGTGAAAATGTCTCATAAGTCAGATTCATGGTCCTCTAATTTCTAGTTTTTAACCTGCATATCGTCAACGTAGACTTCGATGGTTTTATAAATCCATTGATCAAATATCTTTTTGATAAAGTCTTTGATACGTAACACCTGCATTTTTTTAGCCAAAAGGAATTTTCATGTAGCAATATAGTCCTCGAGGCGTGAAAAAAGTTGTACGCTCCTGGTCCTCCTCGAGTAAAATTTGGTTGTAACCCGACTGGCCATTCATGAGGGAGAGTTTATCATACCCAGTTGTCACGTCCACTAGTTAATCGATACTTGGCAATGTGAAGCTGTTTTTCGGGCATGCTTTATTTAGATTGCTGAAGTCTATGCATATTCGTACTCTACCTATCTTCTTGGGTGCGATTACCATGTTGGAGATCTATTATGGATACTTTGCCTCTCGGATTACTCCGAAGGCCATCATTTTTTTAAGCTCTTTTTTCCACCGCTTCGTGGTACACTAGTGCAACCTTTATGATTCGATGAATGTGGGGCTTTACTTAAGGATACATTTTTAGGTGATGATAACATACCTATGGATGTATCCCAGGCATATCTTCCATCGTCCACACGAACAAATAAATATACTCTATTAGCAATGATGTCAATGCGTCCTCTTCTTCGTGGGTCATTAGTGTTCCTATGCTTATGATCTTTGGCTTAGCCTCTGTTCAAATGTTAATCTCCTTGGTTGGCTTGATGGCTGTGAAAGATGATTTTTGTGCTCCCATGGGAATCACGTTCTTTGATTGCTATGGGAGCTGGGAACCTCCCTCCTTTCTATCATGTTTTGCTAAGAACTTTGCAATTGCCTCATCAATCTCTGCCTGCTCGCGCGCTGGAAAAGTTGACTAGGATAATTCAATAAATTAATAACTTCGCTAAAATCATAATTTTCTTTGGTCCGAATGCTATTAATTTATAAAAGTTTTACTGTAGAAGTTGGTTCTAATTGGCCTGGATTGATTCTTCAAAAAATTTGTATTATTTGACATTTAACGTAGAGTACCTATTAAAAATGAATATGTTATTTCCTATCAGATGTCAAAAAAATTATACTAACTCTAAAAGCATATTTTTATACGCATGCAGTTAAAGAAGAGAGCCATCCTGAAGTCTAGTTAAGATTGAGTTCGTTAATTTACGCCGCTTTCGATTTTATAACATCTCCAATGTCATATGGAACTTCAATACATAAAGATGACACGTCAAAAGACAAACTATGCCTCCATATAAGAATTTATAAATATACCACACTTTAGACTCCAGAGCATTTTGAACGACAGCTGAAATTAGTCTGAATAGTAAAATAAAATATTTTATTAAATTTTTAAAAATTAAATTTTAAGACTAATTAGATTAAAAGCATACCGTCAATTTAATTTCGAAAAAAAATCAATTCAGGTTCATGTTGTTGGATCTACAACAATGAAATACTGAAAAAATAACGTTGAATAAAAATATTAAAAAAATTGAACTGAATCATTGATAATTACACAACACAATGGGCAAAGTCACTTGATCATCAAGTTGTCCTTAACATAATAATTCACCGGTACACCTCAATAATGAGCGATGCTAATGCCTCACAATAAAATTACGTCTAGGATAAACCTGCCTGATAAAAATATTGCATATCACTACAATATTTGTCCACTCATACGAACTCAACATCAAATATTAAGAAGAAAGAAATAAACACAGAATGCACAAATCAAAGCGAAAAGAGGTGAAGAGATGATAAAAAGACGGGATAATAGTTGTTTTTGGTGTGCGACGGGATAATAGTTGTTTTTGGTGTGCTTTGATAAGAGAGTTCGAGTGTTTTATATAGGGGAGCCAAGAGGAAATCGATAATAATGTCCAATTAAAACGAATTAGTTACGAGAGAATAAAATCAGGATTAATGATAGAGAATTAATATAGATTTTTCAAAACGGCCAAAGACAGTTAGGCAATCAACTGCATTATGTCTACATACAAAGAATTTTCGGATTTTTTTTATCCCATGCCGGTTCATATGTCTCATACACTAAGACATAATTCAGTTTGATATAAACTTATTTAGGAAAGAAAATTCAAAAATATTTTATCCAAAAATTAGATCTTGGTGGACCCAAGTCCAAGACCAAACCTAGACGAACAACGGTGTGCAAGGCACTATGTGTATGTGAAATATACGGTTGCACCAACCAACCCATTACCTAAGCCATCCTTCTCTCACAAAAGTATGTTAACTTAAGGATCATACTTCGATTCTTGAGATTCCTAGTAATATGGAGAGCAAACATAGTTAGTTCCCTATGTGAGACTAAATATTACTCCCTCCGTTTCAGGAAAAGAGTTACTTTTCCTATTTGCACAATTGTTAAGGCAAGATGAGAGAGAATAACTTTTGTAATTTATTTCCAGATTTACCCTAACAAAAAGTTTAATACTACATATATCTTTATAATGAGAATAATAACATTTCTTAAAATTATAAGGGTAGTTTTGAAAGTTTGTTATATTGAAAATGAAAGTAACTCTTTTGTTGGAACAAAAATTTAAAGAGAAAATAACTCTTTTCCTGAAACGGAGGGAGTATATTTTATTCACATAAAAATGAAAATGATCTAGTGCCTTAAAAACCCATAGGTCCTGGGATTAATTTCCACTAAAAATAAAAATTAATTAAAACTCATTTTTTCCAACACTTGACAAATCCAAAAACCCCGAGATTCATCAAAGTCTGTCCATATGGACAGAATTTCTATGAATTTTATGGGTTCAATAAACAATCCAGCCAAAGAATTTCTAGCTCGGCCTTCGTTCTACCAAACTTTCTAAAATTTAACCAACCAACCAACCCGACCAAGTCCCATCCCTAAACCCATCGAAGAAAACTAAACAACAGTTGTCGAAGTCCGGCGGTTACTTTGGTATTTATTTGCCCCCATTTCCTCAAATTTCCGCCCCTCCCAGTCGAATTAGATTGAGAAATAATAAAAAGAAGTCTTTCCAACCTAACCTGCAACTACTTTAAAATTTTCTCTTGGAATTTGGTAATTGAAAGTTACATCAACCGTATCTCAGATTCCTAAAGGTAATTCTTTATTTCTCTATGCCCTAATAATTTCCATGTAATTCTGCGTTTGTGCTTCTTATTGGTAACTTGGTAGATTTCCAATTTCGATGTCCTTCTTTTATATCACTTGTTGAGTAAATTGCAGTAGAAATTACTGAATTGATTTCAATTTCATGATGATTTAGATTGCAGAGGGATTTTTATTGTTATACTACTAATTTGATTTGGCCTTTTATAATTTGTAGTGATTTTTAGATGAATGTTTTTGGTATAGTTTGGGTTCTTTGATATGAGTTCTAGTAGAATTGCTGAATTGATCAGTTTCCTCACGAAACTAAACTGGGTGATTGATGAGAGATAGGAAGCATAAGTAGCATAAACAACAGGGTAGTTGTAAAGGAAAAGTTCTGCGTTAGTTATGTCGAAGAAGATTTCTTTATATTTTGAAATGTGCATTTCATCTTTGGTTTTGTATTATCTGATTCCCCTTGAATGTGAATCTCTTTTACCAAGTTCTAATTTATAGAGTCATGAGGTATCTGTGTTGGTCCAATCTAATCTACTTTGAGAAACTCAGTAATTAGTTTCACAATCCTCTTACTTTCAGAACATCACCTAAACACTGAACAGTTCGATATAACAGTGTGAAATCATATGCTTATATCTGTCCAGTATCTCTATTTCTGCATTTGTCCTGATTTCGTCTTTGGGATTTTTTTTGTGTAGAAGTTCTCACCAAAGTCTGCTGGGTTATCATCAACAAACTTCTTGTTTGTGTTGTTCACCTAAATTCAGGTAAAACTCTTCTCCTTTTGAACCTAAGAAATAGTTATCAATTTTTATCAAGAGCAGTATATTAGTTAAATATGGTTCCTTGATGCAATTTTTTTCGCTCTTCAAGGGGTTCACCTAGTCTGGTTAGTAGTTGATCCATGGATCAAAAGGATGGACAGAAGTCCCAATAACTTCCCTAGACACATACCGGTAGAGTTGGTTGTAGAAATCCGTCGTCAGGTTGGGAATTAAGAAGACGAAGGTAACATTTTTATAAAACTTTTGACGCCCAAAAAGCAAATTCAACAATGGCTAGTAAACAAACTGAGCCGACTTCATCAACATCATCGGTTGCTGCTTGTCATAGTAAAGATAATCGGCTATTAGCTGGTTACTTGGCTCACGAGTTTTTAACTGAAGGTACTTTGTTCGGGCAGAAGTGGGACCCTGCAAGAGCTGAAGCCAATCCCATAAGTACATGCAAGCCAAATGTTAGAAGACCAGCAGCAGGAGGAGCCGTAGCTGAAGTAAAAGGAGGAGGCGGGACAATAATGGCACTTCCTCAACAGCAGCATATTAGTTATGCTGATGTTGCGAATTTGTTGAAAAGTGAAGGGTTGCACATAGAAGGTATTGTGAACCCAACCCAACTTGCAAGGTGGTTACAGATGTGAATCTCTAACTGTTTGAAGAGATAGAAGAAGGTGGAAGAGAAGAATTGAGTTCTTCTGAACAAGAGTTGAGTTCCATCAATCTCTACCTCTGTTTGCTGGAGTCGAAGCCCGTTTGAAGGAGTTGATGATGAATTCAAACTGCAGAAACAAGTGAAGAAAGTATGTCAAAGATGAGAGACAGAGAGAATCAAATGTTTGTAGATTCTGATATTTCTCTCGCTGCTTGTTATATTTCTTGTTGTAGGATATGTTTTTCCCCTCACTGTAACAATATGTTTTTTTTTTAAAAGATGGTTATATTAATGAGAAAAGGAATAATTACAAGCCAAGAGCCATTTTAACACACGAGCTACATGTGAAGTATTATCTCCCAATGAAATAAAATCAGACTTACTTTTACACCTCTAAACACATCCTTATAAAAAAAACAAAGAATAATGGTTTGCTTAATAAGCAGAATGGTCTCAGCAACATCCTTCACCCTACCACCAAAAGCTCCATTATTGTGTTCCTTCCATAATGCCAATACACATCATAATTCAATCTTAATTGGGCTAACTAGGAATTTTCAAAAGGTTGTCAACTGGACCTCAATTGGGCTTTTACTAGTTTCATGAATACAATTAGTTAAAGTTCTATTTCTACATAAAGGGCGGGATTTGTAGCGCTGGTTTTGTCTGCGAACTCTGTTCTCCTTCTAGTAGCTCACACCATCGGAGGGACCAAAAGAAAAAAATGATGCTTGTAACCTTCATTCATGATACGGCCGGTGCCCAAATATCCTTCTAGTAGCTCACACAATCAATCTTACCACCTTAAGATAATGTTCAAAAAGTTCAAAACCGATTACCAAGTTTAAGTAGTAATTCACACACCATACAGTTTGAATTCGTTTATATATTAATATATACATATATTTTAAGCTGCTTTTTTTTTTTTGAGGAGAAAGGTTGAAATAGTATTGAAAAGAAAAATGTAAAAAGGAAAAATGCCCCATTTTGTAGTCAATTTGACAATTTATATTCTATTGATAACAACCTTCCAACGAGTTATTAACTCTCTAAAAGTATTTAGCCTAAACCATTTTTGAATCCCCCATTGTAAATCAAGAGTTTAACTTGATGACTTCTGCTATTGTTTTTGGCCTTTCTTGAGCCATTTGCCTTCTGTTTCTTTTTGTCCATAGTGCCCAGCAAATCGCAAAGATGATAAGAGGCCATATTTTCCTTCCCTTGTTTCTACCTCTTATGTATTTCCAAGCTTCTACCTGAGCTGTGATTAAGCCTCCTTGGACCCATCTGACATTAAATCCACCCAAGAAATAGTTCCAGGCTGAGCCATTTTAAGCTGCTTTTGACATCACAAAAACAAGCAATGGGTCAAAAGCGTTTTTTCGAACTAGAGGAGATAACGTAACTTCCAATTTTGAAGGAGTGCGATGGCTAGCTATGGGGTTTTAAGTTTGGTGAAAGTGCACTTGGACTCACATAATTTGATGACGTTAAAGGTTGTGGCGTAAGGTGTCCTGGGTGTTTTATGTACAGTGGGTCATTATACTAGTTTGTTTTTCCCCAATCAAAATGTTATTATACTACAATTTGCACACTACCACCAAACCTGCCCACGGTAAGAAAAGGAAGATACTTGTACATTTCTATCGTCAAAACCACCTCCAGAGTCCCGATCATGCAAAAATGTGCTTGAAAAGTTATACATTTCAGTTCACATATATACGCAAAAATGGGTCATATATATATATATACATCTTAAGTTGTTAACTTCTTCACAAAAACAAGCAAGTTTTTGGCTATCACAAAACACAAGCAATGGGTTGTTTCTCTAGTAAACACCACATTATCTTCATTTTGATGTTCTTATCAGCTTACCATGATCAAATAATAGCTGCGCAGGCTCATGAACCTACTCCAAATTTTTAGCTTGGAAATTCTGTTTAGGTACCAATTACACAGCCAACAGTACATACCAACCAATCTCAATCTCTTACTCTCTTCTCTCTCAATAACTACATTCGAAAACAACAACACAATCCCTCGATTCAGATACCGTAACATTACAATCGGAAGAGACCCAGATACTTTTTATGGATCGATACACTGTCGAGAGGATATCGCACTGGATATATGTTCGGCTTGTGTTCAGCCTGCAGCTGCAAGAGTTACGCAAGATTCCGGGTGCCCAAATAAAAAACAGCTATTATGTTCTACAATGGATGTATTTTAAGGTATTCAGATGAGTATTACTTCTCAATCTTGAGTCAAGACCCGTCCATTAATTTATTGGGTGGAGTTAATACCATCGTAAACCAAACTGAATTTGTAGACATAGTAACCGGATTACTAAATGATTTAGTGGTGGAAGCTGTTACAAATACTTCTATTAGCCCTTCTTTATATGCTACTCGTTCCGCAAATTACACGAGATCAACATTTGATAGAGTTTATGCAATGGTTCAGTGTACACCAGATTTGACACCGAATTTATGTAATGGATGTTCTAGATCAGCTGTTAGGAGATTATCTACATGTTGTTCTAAAGTAGCGGGGGCAAGAATTCTTTTTCCAAGTTGTACTTTCAGATTTGAGAATGGTCCTTTCTATGGGAATTATATGTATGCAACTCACGCATCACCTCCAACTCTTCAATCGCCGTCGAATACAACTAACTGTAAGTAGTGCTTTAAGTCAAATATTAGCTTCTTTTTCAAGTTGCACTTTGAACTGTTTTTGAAGAAAAGATTTTTAAATTGGATTTCATAAGTATGTAGCGAATCGGACGGGTTCATCAAAGCTTGTTATTAGCATCGCCATTCCCTTGGTACTTGCACTACCACTATCCTCCATTGCTGTTTGGTGGCTCTGTTTCCATAAGGGAAAGAAGATCAATAACAAATATTTTGGTAAGCAGCACTCTGTCGATATGGTTTATAATCTCTCACTCTATATCATCTTTTAATCAAGTCCTGGCCACTGTGGTATAGCGCCAGATATGGACCAAGATATTCAAAGTGCAGAATCATTACAGTTCAATTTCAATATGATATGTGATGCAACTAATAACTTCACCGAGGCTAATAAGCTGGAGAAGGTGGATTTGGCCCTGTTTATAAGGTATACATATGCACTGAAATCCCTTTCTCAACTCATTTAGAATGCAAACTTTGTGCCGAATTCTAACTTGTTGGCATCTTCAGGGTACACTAAGGGATGGACAAGAAATAGTTGTGAAAAGACTTTCTAAGAGTTCAGGTCAAGGTGATGAAGAATTTAAGAATGAAGTCTTACTACTAGCTAAACTTCAGCACAGGAATCTTGTGAGACTATTAGGTTTTTGTTTACATGAGCAAGAGAAACTACTTGTGTACGAGTTAATGGATGCAAGTCTCGATCATTTCATATTCGGTATGTGAGCATTGTTGTTGTTTTAGGTAAAAATGTATGCACTGTTTCAGTAAAATGTTAATGAGTTGCCTAAGTTGATGATGTTATTGGATAAATGTATATAGATGCTGTGAAACGGACGTATTTGGACTGGCTAGGCTTTTTGTGGTAGATCAAACTCAAGCTGATACAGTGAGAATCGTCGGAACATAGTAAGTATACAAATGAAACTACTTCAAATCATAGACAAATTCATTTTTGGCAACATGTTTAAAACAAACATTTCAACACGTTGAAGCAAGTTGTGAAATTCTTAATTCACTGCATTTGATATTTCAGTGGGTATATGGCTCCAGAGTATGAATTACATGGACGTTTCTCAGTAAAATCAGACGTTTTCAGTTTTGGTGTCTTAGTTCTCGAGATTCTTAGCGGAAAGAAGAACACTTCATTCTATGAATCCGTAGCAGGTGGTGCTCAAGATCTTCTGACTTATGTGAGTACGACTACTATTTTTTTACCTACAGTTAGCTTGAGAATTATCCCAAATTTTTATGGTTTGGGTCATATAAAAAGAACAAGTGGGAGTTTCCAATCGAAGCTCACAAGACTAGACAAGCTTATGGCATAATGTCCAAGATTCTTAAGATCCATTACCCTGCATCACCCATACACTCATAAACGGCCGCCTGTTTTTGAATAATTCTTTTGATAGTTTGATTCAAGTTTGAGAGTATTTTTCTTTCCGAACCAAATGAAAAATGCATTTCTTTTCCAGGCATGGAGACATTGGCAAAATGGTTCAACCATGGAATTGTTAGATTCGAGTTTGAAGGAAAACTGCTCGAGAAAGGAATTTATGAGATGTGTCCACATTGCCCTGTTATGTGTTCAAGACTGTATTGTTTCAATGACTCTCCCGTCACCTACACGTCCTGCATATTTTGTTTCAGATTAAGCAATAGAAGAGGTATGGAGTGTAAATGAGGTATCCGTCACTGAATTGGATCCTCGCTAAGATTAACAATATAAATATATCAATCTCTCTAACAAAAATATACATGCATGTTCTTGTTGAAACCAAGATGTAAACCTGAGCAACAATTATAGAAATTAGTTCTCAATCTTACAATTTGAAAACCCCATCACCAATTTGAAGAAAATGAATACATTATTACTCCTCTCATTGGGAACACGAAGAGGTCTAAATACAAACAATGCATTATAGCTCATCTCAGTAAGTTTTTAACATATTCCATATTTTTATGGCTAAGCAGGGAAATTGAATTGTATCACATTTTGGTTGTTGAAAGCATACTGGAGGGGCATCTAGCCAGTAATGAGCTGCTGATCTATTATTGATTTTCAGTTAACGAAGAAGGGAGGTTGCATCTGGCCAGTAATGACCACTAACTTTGATATAGGCAAATATAGCTAAAACATCATTACAGAGTCTATAAATCCCATGCCCATGTACTCATCTCGGTTCAAATATGTCCCAGGAAAACTCAACTTAGCTGTGAACTTAATATTTAGTCCCACATAGACCAGTTAAAGCAGAGGTATGAGAATAAGACGGTATAAATTGAGAAGTTGAAAACCAGAATAAGCATACCTTTCTCGGCCTTTTGGCTAAGATCAAGTGTAGTATCTGTTCTTATCAGTTTAATATCTGATATGTGGTCCATCGGATCACACGATATTAAATTAATTTTTTTCATGGGGGGGTTCCCATCACAGTAGCTTGCTTCTGGGGTTCTCATGCGTCGCCCTTGCTTTGCACTACCGCAAAGGCCTGGCGCACCCCTACCAAATCATAAAACCAATCATACTTGGAAGCCGGTGATACCTAGCATGATTTACAGAAATTCAGAAGTACCCATCACAGTGGCTTCTTTAGCCCTCTATTGGCCCAAAAGCTGCTGCAATACAGCTTAATATGTGCTCAGTTTTAAGGAGCTTTTGTAGACTGCAGCTAATTGCTTCACGTGATCCTTAGAACCACATGTACAACAGTGATCGATATCAATTTTAATCCTTCTTCTCGAGGAAAAAAATGAACAAACCATCCGTCAAAGAGAATGAACAAAATTTGAACCTCATATGCTTAATAGGCCAGATCACAAACCAACAGTTGGTCCTATCTTCTCCTTTCTGCAGATTGACTAATTTCAAAATTCAAAATACATTTCACATAAAAATGATAATAACTAATGCACCGTATGGGAATCAAACCCGGGTCTGTACCTTGGCAGGGTACTATTCTACCACTAGACCACTGGTGCTGCTGAACATTTCAGCTTTCCGATATTCACAGGTTGATTGGTGAACAGACAAAAACCATTAATTAGTCCCACGAGACAGGAAAAGATGGAGTATAAATAGAGAAGACATGGAAGTGGGAAACATACTTACCTCGACGGGGTCTATGGATGATCACGAAGGTCCATGGCCTAGGTTAGCAACCTCCATTGCACACTAAGGAGGGGTGCTTGCCTAAGATCACCTACGGGATGAATCTACGTCATAATTTGTTCCTAAGGGGGTACGCGTTCGCACGACCCCTGCCCAATTCTTTCACCAAAATCTTACCAATGTAGAAGAGCGATTGTCAAAGATAGTATGCATCATCCAGATGATCGGAAGTACTTGAGTTGTGAATTCATGGGTCCTACTACATGCGTAAGTTTCTCAAAAAATCCAATTTAGTTTACGTAGATACTTTCAGGTTGTGTACTTAGTTGTATACCTATTTCAATGTGGCATGTTATGTGTGCTTGTAGAAGTTGGATTTGTTAGATTTCTTTAGGTGTGTACATAGTTGTACACTTATTTCATACATCAAGGATATATGGTCTGTTTTTTTGGGCATGGATGTTTGATCTGTTAGATTTCTATAGGAATGTACATGTTGTACACCAATGTGTTATCAGACAGGGTATAAATTGTTAAGTTGTACATGATTGTGCACATTTAATGACAGGGGTAAAAATTAAAGTATGAATTCTGATTATGCACATGTACAGGTTATTAAAGTAGTGTTAATAGTACTTGCCCGGAACGGCCCCCGCCCAATTCTTTCACCAAAAACTTGCCCGGAACGGCCCCTGCCCAATTCTTTCACCAAAAACTTGCCCTTTGGTATTAGAAGCTGCTACTGAGTTGTCTAGCAGGTGCAATATAAATTGCAGTTCTATTTACATATTGTAGTTCTATTTACAGACTTACATAAATTGCAGTTCTATGTACAGACTTACATTGAACCTTCATGGTCATCCATAGACCCCGTCCAGGTATAGAACCTAAAAAAAGGACTTGGTATAGAACTTAAAAAAAACTTGGGATTAATTCATGTGGTATTGAATTTGATCATGTGATATTCATCCCAATAGCACATAAACCCTGAAAGAAAGTCTGTGCAAATCTTATTTACAGAGAGAGGAACTATATGAAGAGCTTACTGCATTGGAGATTAAACATCAAAAGCTTGTTACTTTCATTGAAGAGCAAAGACGAAAAGTTCACGGAGTTTCTCTAAACAGTTTGCCAAATGATGAGCTAAATCTTTTTTGTGTAGATACTTTGATAAAAATCTTTGCATTTACAAAAGAATTAGAGGATGAGGAAAAAGAGAGTGAGGAAGAAGAAGATGACGAAGAAGAAGAGGAGGAGGAGGAGGAAGAAGAAGAGGAGGAGGAGAAGGGTGGCGAAGGTGATAATGAGGAGGACGAGGATGAGGATGAGGATAAGGATAAGGATGGGGATGACGACAAGACTGGAAGTGAACATGCAAGTGAATTTGACAAGAATGAAGTTCACTCTAAAGCTGCTGAAAGCCGAGGTATGAAATTATTTTTATTAAATGTTTCAGTCATTTCTTTACATCTTCGATATATGTGTACACAAATGTACACCAGTTTTCTAACTCATACATGTGACCTGAATGACAGCAACAATGGGGGTGACGGAAAGACTGGAATTGAAGATAAACATGGGGATGCCGACAAGACTGGAAGTGAACATGTAAGTGAATCTGACAAGAATGAAGTTCACTCTAAAGCTGTTGAAAAGCTGAGGTATGAAATCATTTTTATTAAATGTCTCGGTCATTTCTTTACATCTTATGTGTATGTGTACACAAATGTACACCTTTGTGATATCTATTTTATATGTGTAATACTTGTACACCAAAATTGCTAACTCATACATACATAATTCATTTTTAACACATGTGCACAACGATGTACACACTTACATTTGCTCAAAAAAAATACATTTTTCAGCATTCCCTTATCAAAGACGAATGAAAAACCTGAAGATCAAGAAGACCAGATGTACCATGATAACCATGATGAGATGAACATAAGTGAAACTGTTGAATACCCTTTTGATGATGCTGTGCTAATTTCAGCTGAAGCCATATTGCAACTGAATCCTGAAGAAACGTTGCCGGTTGAACCAGAAATGCTTTTACTAACACAAGGAGAAGATCCGGAGAAGAAATATGAAATGACAAAGCAAGAAATTGGTGACATTCTAGACAACTTGTCTAAATCTTTGTTCGTCAAGCTTGAAAAAGGTTGTTACAAAATGGAACCTCAACTGAGGAAGCAAAGGTGGCAAACCTAATCTGCAAAAAAATTTCGACCTGGTCATTGGTATTGGGCCAAGAGGAGCCTGCAGAAAAGTCGTTTCAAACTTCATTGTCTAATAAAAATATGCAAGCAAGGATCATTGAAGAAGCATTGCAGTTCATCCGAAAGAATCCTAGTGAATTCTTCAGCAGTCAAGAAAAAAAAGTAAATCAAACTGAAAGAAATGAGCAAAGAAAATGTATGAAGCAGAAATGTTGAAGACCAAAGCGGCTGGCAAGTTGTCAAGAACACCAAAAAAAAAAGAGAGTTTCAAGAAGAAATCCAGATCCTGACTTCACGGAAGGTAAAAACAGAGCAGAGAAGATGAAAGGCAAGGGGCAGATGATCAACGATGATTAATTTCCTACACCAGTAAGAGAAAGCCAGGTGAGTATCAACCTCCTGCACCATTGCCCGATATTCGTCAATCCCCACTGTACAGAAACATGCCTGCAGGAGAGGACAAGAAAAGAATACAAAAGTTCTTTGACTATGCACAAGTGGTGTAAGTTCACAGAACACTACCTTGCACTATTTGCAGAATTGAATCTTATAAAAAAGGTAGTGTGCACCACTATGTACACCATGTTAACATTTCCTTTATGATTCTGCAGCATTATAGCTTGGGAAGTAACGAAATAAAACAAGCTTGACTTGAAGGAAGATATTTTTATTGTGGGAAGAGTACTACGTGACCTGATGTTCAAAAGAGATCTGGATCAAGAGGCACTACATTTCTACATCTACCAATGTAGAAAAGCGATTGTCAAAGATAGTATGCATGATCCAGATGATGGGAAGTACTTGAGTTGTGAATTCATGGGTCCTACTACATGTGTAAGTTTCTCAAAAAAATCCAATTCAGTTTACGTAGATACTTTCAGGTTGTATAATTAGTTGTATACCTATTTTAATATGGCATGTTATGTGTGCTTGTAGAAGTTGGATTTGTTAGATTTCTTTGGGTGTGTACATAGTTGTACACTGATTTCATACATCAAGGATATATAGTCTGTTTTTTTGGGCATGGATGTTTGATCTGTTAGATTTCTGTAGGAATGTACATGTTGTACACCAATGTGCTATATCATGCATATATGGTCTGATTTGTGTACTTAATTGATTACAATACTATGTAAAGCATGATATAACAACAACGGTTAAAGAGCTTGTGGATGATTTCGTAAGAGACATGCCGGTAAATCTAGAAGTTCTAGTGGTCGCAATGAATCATTCTTCAAAAAGATTAACAATTGGAAAGCACTGGTCGCTGTTGGTGTTTGATTTCAAAGCTCTTGAATGGAAGTGGTATAACTCCTTGCACTCAGAAAGTGAAAAGACATATAAAGCTGAAGAAAAGCAAATGGCAGATAGAATGCAGGTGGAACTCAACAAGAAGAGAGAATTAATGGGACTTCCACGTATAGAAAAACATGAAATGAACGTCATTAATACCCAGCACAAGGGACCTACCCATATTGCTGATAGACACCTTTTAGTGTCTAAATTGCACCTTAATTTCTAGTGAG
>JAJJMC010020657.1:112702-125594 GCA_023531435.1 Papaver californicum | reverse complement strand
AAACGGTTTTCATTCAGTAGTGGTGTTTTTGTTTGATGGGTCATGCTAGGTTAACGACCTCTGATGTCCCATGCTTATGATTTACCTCTACTTGTTTGCATAAAACCTATTTTGGCAATATTTGAGCTTAATTTATTTAAAAGAATTACCCGATTAATCACATAAATTGTTAGAAATAACCGAATCTTGATTCCTGGTTTTCTCCATATTTTCTAAAAATCATCTCTAGTTTATTTTCCTGATTTTTATTAGTTTAGATTAAGTCCTATATTTTCTAAAATCATTACCTTCACAAGTTCGAGAATCGAACCTCTTTTTACCACTATATAAAATCACACCAATTGCCTCATCTACACTTGTTACTTTCTGAAAAGATGTGTCAAGAAAAGGAAAAATATAGAAAGAGATGAGAAAAATGCCATGGAAATTTGTCAGCAAATGAGATTTAAAATGGTGGCCAAGATGCTGAAACCCGTCGGAGATTATGCCAAAGTGTAGGATCTAGCAGACGAAGGCCCATACCAGGACTGACGTGCGAGTAAAAATATGAATGTATTGAAGAGGCAGAGGAGTTAGTGAACAAGAAGAAAATTACTTTCTGAATTGCTTCAAATGTTTTTAATTTTCAGACAACTTTTTAAAATTCCAGTTTAACTTACTGTTTAAGACTTGCTTCGACCTGTTTTTTAACATTTTTAAACAAGTATTATCACTACTAAAAACCTGAATTAATCTTATTATTAGTTTGAATATTGATGTTTTGATTGTAAACTTATGTCAGACTTGCAACATATATTGCAGGACAGAAAAAATGTTAAAGGTGTACATGATTGTGTACATATACTGACAGGGTATAAATTGTTAAGTTGTACATGATTGTGCACATGTAATGACAGGGGTAAAAATTAAAGTATGAATTCTGATTATGCACATGTACTGACAGGTTATTAAAGTAGTGTTAATAGTGCTTCTTGTTAATCAACAACTTCTCTTCATTTTATTAAAAATATTAAGGTGTACATCATTGTGCACATGTACTGACAGGTTATTAAAAATATTCATTATTCCATTCTTCAACATGGTGGAATGGTGGAATACGACATAATGGTGCTTGTACAAGTAAAGTTCAAACTAGATTCTTAAAGATAAATAACATAGTGTAATTGTAAAAAAAAAAAGAAAAGTGTACATAATGGTACACATGTACTAAAAAGTTACAAAAAAAATAAAGAGTACAACAAGTTGTACATAATGGTGAACATTTATTAACAAGTTTTTCAAATTATCCAGGCCTACAGAAATAAAAACACGTTAACAGAAGTAAAAACCATAACATAAACTATTTCAAAGAAAGTAACATAATGCCATCCATTGTAAAACAAAACTACAGAAGAAAAAAAAGACCAAGTCGTAAACATCATGGAAGTAGTAAAATCATCGAGGTAGGGGACATGTAGCTCTGTTATGATGGCCAATGGTGAAGCACTTTGTGAACATCATGGGTCTCCTTTGCTTCTCCCAAGAACTTTTAATGCGTTGAGTTTTCCGTCTACCAGGTGGAGGTCTAGGTATGGGAACAATGATCCTATCACTAAGATCATAAACCTCAGACTTGTCGAAATTGGGGATGGGGCATATGATCTCCTGGTATGCCAAGTTGAACCATTCAGTGGGAAATATGGCTCAACATATTCATAGATGATGTCCCCCTTGGCATGAATGGCAGCACAAGTATGTGCACAAGGAAAACCATTCACATGCCACATATGACATGTACATGTTTTCTGCAGAAGATTTACACAATAAGACCTGGGAGAATGGACTTCATACAAATTTTCCCCTGACTCACTAACCCTCCAAGTACGACCAATGTCGGTGTTCTCCTTGAGTAAAGCATCGTATATGGGAGTAAGCCTAGTGTTGAAAGTTGTCAGACCTGAAAAAGTACCTGAAAAAAGACATGAACAAAGTTGTCAGCGGGAACAAGAGCAAAAGCGTATGGGTAAAAACCTGAAAAAAGACATTTTGGTTAAAAAACATCAATCAAAAATGATCTATGATTTATAAATTATAACATCAACCTGAAAAAAGACAAATAAACATGTGTACAACAATGTACACATTAAGAAAATATATGTGTACAACTATGTACACATTTAGAAAATAGAATACTAACAAAAATAAAGGAATACTAACCATTGTTGCCATTGACACATATTGCAGCCATCAAAGTTCCCCTGTATTTACCAGTAAGAAAGGTAGCATCCAAGTAAATCATGGTCCTGGGATACTTGTATCTCTCCTTACAAGCACCAAAACATATGAAGAGCCTCTGAAATCGTCTCGCTGCATCATCAAACTCAAATTTCGCAGAGCTAAGAGGATTAGTTTCCTTAATGGCTTTGACATACCAAACTAAATCAGTATACGACTTTTCGGCATCCCAAACTGTTGTTCAAATACTGCTTCTTTCCCTTTACGAGCGTGGTGGTACTTAATGTTCGACCCATAAGTATTCTTAAAAAGTGAAATGATCTGGTTGGGTTTTAAGGTAGGATCTCCATTTATATGGTCAGATATCAAATGCTTGACTAACTTGGTTGTTACCGGTGGACTCTTCAACCTCAAACCAACACCACAGCTACAAAAAGAAAACATAGAACAAGGAAAAATAAGTAACGTGCACAACAATGTGCACCTAAAAATCCTACATATAT
This sequence comes from Papaver californicum, assembly GCA_023531435.1. Lineage (NCBI taxonomy): Eukaryota > Viridiplantae > Streptophyta > Magnoliopsida > Ranunculales > Papaveraceae > Papaver > Papaver californicum. Next base: position 122,877 of record JAJJMC010020657.1, on the reverse strand, counting down.
AAGGTGTACAACTATGTACACCACTATGAACATAGACCTAAAAAAGCCTAAATAAGTAATATGCACAACAATGTACACCTAAAATCCTACATATATAATGTGCACAACAATGTACACCTAAAGTCCTACATATATAACTATGTACACCACTATGAACACCGTAAAAAGAAAAAATCAGTATGTAAACAAATATCAAAATCACTAACCTGTGAAGAACATTAGCATCTTTAAGAGCAAACCGAGAAATGTCACCATTCACAGGCCCAAAGTGAATCCTCCATGATTAGTCATCTACCTTACACTTTGCAGTAAATAGAGTCTTGTCATTTTTCAGAATCCAAATTTTGTAACCAGTAGCTAGTTTGTACTTATCAACTGTAATTCTAACTGCTTCAACACCACCGATAAACTCTCTACCTATATTGTCAAAAATATACAACCATTCATCAGAAACAAGAGGCTTTCCCTTGTCTGCATTATTAGCTATCACTCTTGCAAGCGTATGAGAGCTTTCAGTTAAACCAGAATTTTCGGTACTAGAACCAGAACTAGTACTACAACTAGATTTCGAACGAGAACTACTCTTTTTAAGCACGTCAACATTCAAATTAAAATCTTCAGTTAATCAAAGTCGTAAGAACAACTAGACCTTGCAGAGATATATCTCCAAGTACAGGAACTCTGCGTTCATTGTCCATATAGCTCAAAACTATAGTCTCAGGAGACAAAGACCTCCATTGCTTACATGAAAAACGCTTCAACTCATCCAAGGTGTTGTGCATACTTACACGAAAAGGCGCCGAATGCTCACCATGATTCAAGATAGCATAAACAACCTTCTCAGGCATGGTTAATACCCTGCATATTACAAAAAACATATATAAAACACATAAACAGTGTACATCAAAGTGAAAAATATACAATGTACAAGAAAATACACATGCTGTAAAATCACCATAAACAGATATGAGTTACTATATCAATTAAATCACCATGAAAAAAATTCAGAGCATTATAGAAACACACAGATGAAGTTATCAAAAGATCTAAATCACATATAAAAAGATCTAAAATCACCAGCACAGAGATCTCAAAAATAATAATAAAAAAAGATATGTATCAACTAACAAAAAGATTTAAAATCAAAAAGATTTGAATAACATTTTAAGACATGAGAGAAATAATTCTTCCAGTCAAGATTCAGATCACGTTTTAAGATTTGAAATAAACTGAAACATATACACTGCACAAGAAAACACACATTCTATATAATCAAAAAAATAAAAAAGAAATCAATCAATCGATCAACTAATCGAAGATAAAAGATTCAGCGTCTTAAATAAAACAAAGAAATGAATAAATCAAAAATCGATAATCAAAGATCGAATCGATTTCATATCATGCATCCAACAAAAATAAAATCAAAATCAAAAAAATCAAAATCGAAATTAAAAACAGTAATCATGCAAATCAAAACCTAGAAATAACAAAAACAAATAAAAAACAATAACCGAAGATCTAACAAAATCGTATTCATATCATGCATTAAAAAAAAACCAAAATCAGAAGAAATCGAAGAAACACCAAATCCAAAATAAGAAGAGATTCAAGCTCATAAACTAACCTGACGTCCAAAAATTGATGAACAAACGAACTAATCCTCAAAAAACTCTCTCTGTACATTATCGCCTCCAAATTTCTCTTTGTCTCGCTCTCTATCTCAGTCTCTTCTGATTTGAAATATGAGATCCGAAAAAAAAAAAGATTCAAAGAAACACTGTTTAAAAATGGAATCGGCTGAAGGCTAGTTCTGGTATTGAGAAAGTACGGGAATAGCTGACTCGTCCAAAATTTGGACCAAATCATAAATACGTTTTTTTTTTTGGATTACAGAGTCCTGGGCTTTGGAGGGGTGGACTAGAGCGTCCAAAGCCCATGAAAAAAGGGATTAAACGTTAATTTTTACTTTCCAAACCCCCTCCTCGGCCTTTGGTCTCCTTGGGACGTCGAGAATTTCTGGAAGGGCTCCCTCTAATCAAGGGTAAAGCCCTACAATACTTAAAACTAATCTTTCTACAATCCTGTATCTTTTTCCTCCGTCCAACATTTTTTCTTCTTTTCTCATCCTTCAATGACTTCATTTCCTTACAACATGCTTTTTCTCACTGCCAAGACCCATACACAAGCCAGCTGGGCAAAGTCTAGCCATGTTGGGACTCATTAAGAGAGCTTAAGTTCTGTACTGTTGATATGTGTAATCCTTTTCTTTCTCAAAGGTGGGACTCAATTCGGACTGAATTGCTGTTAGGCAATCCGAATTGTCAAACATCCTCCTGCTATGCTTGATGCACTTGGCTTTACACTTGAAGAAGGTAATATACTTCTTCGTGTTATTGCGATACAAAGGCCGCTCCTTGCACACTACCAATTTGGTGCATCGACCGTCAGTTGTTGCCAAAGTGGATCCTACTAGTATATATTTTCTTGAACCATACGCTGAAGTTTCTGCAGGCTAACAATATTAAGCTTTTTCAATTAGGAATTCAAGGAGGAGCTGTATATCCTTTGGCGCCTCCGGAAGACACAATCAGGAAAAGTATAAGAAAAAGAAGAAAGAAAGATATGATCAATGAAGCTATAAAAGTAGTGCTAGATGATGGAAATCACTGGACGAGTGTTGTTGTTGGATGTTATCAAAAGATGAAGCATAATTGGTGTTTGCATTGTGTCCTCGAGGGATACCAGAGATTGTCAGGCGAGACAGCTAGGCGAATCTATATTGATTCAGATCAAGTTCATCGAAAACTACAGAGTACCAGACACTTCGATGCCTTCTAAACTAGAATTGGTTTTGGTTTACAATGTATTCATTAGTCTTTTGTCGTGTCAAGATCTTGTTATGGCTAAAGGCCGTTTACGGCCTTGGCTAATTATATTTATATTTTCATTTGATTTTTCATGCATATTACTGTAGTCAGGAGGACTAATGGATTGAATTACCCTCTCTTTCGTCCTTTAATCCCTTCACCGTATGAAGGGTAATAGCTGGTTTAACACAAGCATCTTGCTGACCTTCCAGCAACTTAACATGGAAGTTGAATAATATTATAGCTGCGACAACAGACTTATATCTGTCTAAAAGACATATCCAAACCAAAACACATCCTTGGTCCTACACGAAATGTTAAAAACTTCTACATGTTTTCTGTGACTATGTCAGGCTTAGCTTCCCATCATCACATATCCATCTCTCTGGCTTGAATGCAAGACAATTTTCTCCCTAAACCGCATGGATATGAAATCAATACCGCATAGTAATTGCCGTTCTTCCTACTGCACAGTAATTGCCACCTTAAATTATTGACCCCTTGTCTTCAGCTTGAAACAAATACTTAGTTAAATCTATCTAGAAGTTCAATTACAATTACATGGACTTCAAGGATTGTATTCAAAAACTACTTCGCCGCTACTACTTGTATGTTGGCGTGGATTTTCCATCTATTCTATGTTCGAGAAGCATGTAGTAAATCCTGCACAAAATCACCAAACCTTTTTTATTGTAATATCAATGAAGTTAAGCACTATTACCATTCTACTACCACTAGACACTGGTGCTGCCGAATATTATAACTGTCCGATATTCACAGGTTGATTGGTGCACAGATAAAAACCATCAATTAGTCCCACATCACTTGTGCTAATACAAGATACAGGAAAAGATGGAGTATAAATAGAGAAGACATGGAAATGGAATACATACTTACCTGGACGGGGTCTATGGATGATCATGAAGGTCCATGGCCTAGGTTAGCAACCTCCATTGCACACTAAGGAGGGGTGCTCGCCTAAGATCGTCTTAAGGGCGAGTCTACGTCATAATTTGTTCCTGAGGGGGTACGCGTTCGCGCGGCCCTTGCCCAATTCTTTCAACTAAGTTTTGCGTCTTGGCATAAGAAGCAGCTGCTCAGTGGTTTTACAGACTTACATTGAACATTCATGGTACACGGAAAGCTACTTGATTTCCTTTCACCATCTCCAAGAACAATGTGAATTTGATCATGTGATATTCATCCCAAGTCTTTTTTTTTTCTGTTCTATACCACATGAATTGAAATGTAAGTGCTGAATCATGAGGAAGGCAACCTTTCCTTCCCCGCCGTCCCTGCTGAATCATGAGGAAGGCAACCTTTCCTTCCCCGCCGTCCCGTTAGAAGCAGAATGAATACATTTTAGAAGCTTGGACTGGCACCTTTAAATCTCAGTTGAAGTGAAGAATGACTAGTCCCACAGAGAGTAGGGAACACAAATCTACTCAAAATGCTTTGTATGTAATTAGCACTTGACTCAAGCAAATGATTCACGCAGCCGTGTGGTAAGCACAAAGCGAACTATGAATGTGCATTACTGCTAAGGCCTGGCGCACCCCTACCAAATCAAAATATTGACCTTTGGATACTTACTTTTTAGCTTGGCGGAATGCATAACTCGTTAGCAACCCAGAAGTTCTGAATCTTATCTTTGCGGAGTTTATCAGTAGGTATTGTATCTTTTCTTCAAAGTCATCTGTTCTAAGCTTCATCTAGTGACCCAAATGCTGCTGCAATACAGCTTTGTGCTGAGTTCGTTAAGGAGCTTCAGTGGACTTGCTCACTTTAATTCGTTGAAAAACACCAACAGATCATATTCGGGTAAATTGGAGAGCAAAAGATGTTAATTTTATACCCATTCTCTTATGAACCAAAGAAAATGTGATGGTGAATGGGTTATCAGAGAGGGAAACATGATTTTGTTGATGCAAACAATACTAATCAATACAGATTTCATTACAATAAGTGAAAGGAACACCAAACAAAGGAAGCCTAGATAAGATTCAACTATTTATAGATTCTTTACAATTTAGAAGCTTTGGAGCCCGTATTTCCATGTTTTGTTGGCAGGACTAAAAAGAAATATCAACTAGCAACTATAAATCTCAGTTAAAATGAAGAATGATTAGTCCCTCATAGACTAGGAAGCATAACTCTACTCAAAATGCTTTGTGTATACTTAGCACTAGACTCTTGCAAATGATTCACGCAGCCGTGGTAAGCACAAAGCCAACTATTCTTTCGCATTTTAATAAAGAATACCGTGTGCTTACCATTTATAAGCGGCATACGCCTATTTTTCGACGGTTTCTCTTTTCTTAAGAGCCCAACAATACTCAAAAGCAATCTTTTAGTCTCCAAGACTTTGCTCCCTCGCCAATCTAGGTTGCAATTAAGCAAGGAAAAATATATAATGCTGTTGATGCCAACCAAAAAGATGGAAGTATGGAACCACCTGCAGAAGAGAACTAGTGCAATAAATTTGTTTCCTATTTCTTCTGATTCAACGACTCCAAGAGCTAGTTTTGTTGTGAAGAGGTCAAAAACGAGTTATTTTATTGCTGAACAAATGAAGTAGAAAATTGCATTCAGTATTTTCTTGTGTTGAGCAGTCTATGAGTTTGCCTTTATTGGTATTGGGTATTGAGCGTGATGGTGTTTAGAAGTTTTGCTTGTTAGGGTTGAAGAACGACTCAATTAAGCGTGTTGCATTAGCCAACTATGTTGCAAGGTATCTCACTATTTCTCTAATTGTCATTTTCAGTACCAAATGTCGCTTAAACATCCAGTTAAAAGTTCCACTGCAAAAAGAAATTTGGCCTACAACGTGGCCTCACAAGCAGGTGTGGAGCTAGCCGTTGGCGACTGATTTGACACATTAAATTTTTTATCTTACTGTTTAAGATTAAAGTTCACTAATTGATATGGTGGTGGTGGTTTAGAGTATGAATTTTTGTTATTAAGGCCATCGGTTCAGATTTTACATTATTTTTTTCTTTTTTGTTCACTTGCCCAGCCAAGATAAAAACCTTTGTTCACTTAACAATACTAAGCCAAGATAAAAACCTTCGACAATATCCTGGCTCCAAAATCCACATGCAGAGACACTAAACTGTCTACGTTTATCTGTGCCAGTAGAAAACTCAATTGCAATTATGACCTCAGCTAACTCGGAAATGATTTTAGCTGGTCCTCGGAAATGATTTTTGCTTGTCCTCCTCATCTGCTGGTCTTACTTTGCTGAATAGTTGTGGCATGCATCAAAACCCAGAAAATTTAACCCTAGATCTGGAAATTTTATCCCTTTTTGGAATGACAGACAATATTTAGTATAATTCTTTAGGCACCACAATTATTATTAATAGTATGGTGGATTGAGGTGTCATCCTATGAGCCACAGAGGCCCCAATTTAATAAAAATAGACAAATATTAACCAAGAACCAAGTTAAATACAGAAACAATAAAATCATAAACATTCAAACCTAGCCATTATTGATTTAAAATTGGTGCATCAGAGATTTTCCCAAAGACAAATCAAACATTCTCCGTAGAGTCTGAGTCCCTGTCTATTCTGTCATCACTTGCACCAATTAACTTAAAACCCTTTACAAATAATGAAATCAATACCAACTAAATTAGGATCTAATTTTTTTGAAATGATAAAACAAAGAGATGATGCCCTCAGATCTCATAGCTATAACAGATCATTCACAGTATTATCAAAGAGTTTTCATGACAAGTCTATCATCACCAACCAGAGAGGTAGGGAGAAGAAAGAGATAGGGATAGAATGAGAAGAAGATGGAGAGAAAAGAGGGATGGAGAGACAGAAAGAGAAGAGATGTTGGTTGGTAGGGATTCAAGGCTCATCATGAAAGCTCAATGCAACTGCTCAATAAATTGAGTTTTCCATCATTGGGCAAAAATATCTAGATCAAAACATTTCATACGGAATTCACAGATCTGAAAAAACAATTTCTCATAAACAAATTAAAACTCTAGAAAACATAACACAGTAACAAAATCAAGCTAGGGTTTAAAGATTGATTGAGAAAAACGGGTTATTAAGATAAACACATCGCAGATTTGTATCCTACACCTCAAAATATCGAAACCCTAGTGAAGAAAACAAATTGAAGAATGGCCGAAGAGATCAGTTTCAACGCCTAGGAGCTAGGTCAGATAAATCCCTAATGCGGATTAGGTTTATATAGAGAGATATTTTACCATGACGAAAATGCCCACAACTATAGTGATTGTCAGGGGTGAGATATGGGTTGGTTGTTCGGGTTATAAGCCTTGGCGTAGCCGACCCCGAGTTAGAAATCCATTGTCCAGATTGCTCATCGAACCCGTGAAATCGATGGAAGTGTCGCCTAAATCTAAATGCATGTACTAATTTCATTTATATGTGAACAAAATCAAGTTCTATGATGGTGATACACAAATGATCCTCGATAGAAAATAGATGATGGTGTTCCTGATGAAGAAAATAAGACCATGGATTTAATCCAGTAAAAAATTTTGCTTACCCATTTTTTATTTGTGGAAAAGAGAAATCAGTGAAATGAAAAAGTGTTTTAATTGTACATTAAAAAAGCTAAAAATTGAATCGAGTCAAATCTCAATATTTATAACAAACCATAGGTTATAGCCCTAAAGGTGTCATTTTCCAACAATAAAAAACTCATTAAAAATAAAATGAAACAAAAACCTCATTTAAATAAATCTCTCTAGACTAGTCTTTACATTAATTCAATCTAACAAAAATAAAATTCAACCCCACGCTTAAATTACCATTTACATTAATTCAACCCAATAAAACAAAAATCAATCCCATTTTTAAATTTTATTTTCTCTCACCACCAACACTACCAACACCAACTCACCATCACCAACTCACCATCATCCAGCAACACCACCACTACCAGCCACCAACTAACAACAGCACCAACCACCACCACCAACGAGCACCACCAACCAGCACCGCCATCACCCACCACCACCATCAACGAGCACCACTAACAACCAGCAGGTATACTACAAAAGACACCACCACCAACCACCACCAGCAGAAACGAAAAACAGAACCACCACCACCAACAACCAGCACCACAACCAACACCAACAACCAACACCACTTTCACCACCAACATCAACGAGCACCCTAACAACCACCATGTCCACCACCAACGAGCACTACCACCAGCAACAACAAAAACTAGAACCAACACCAACCACCATCACCACCACAACGAAAATTGACATTTCACCAACACAACTTATTCCAGATGAAAAAAAATATGATGAAACCAAAAAAAGTTTTATCATCTATTTGGTTCCACCTTATTCCAGACGAAAAAAAATGATGAAACCAAAAAATGTTTCACCGTTTAGTTGGTTCCACCTTATTACAAATGGAAAAAAAAATGATGAAACCAAAAAAAAAATCATCATTTATTTGGTTCCACCTTATTCCAGAGAAAAAAAAAAGATGAAACCATAAAAAGTTTCATCATTGTTTTGGTTCTGATATTTCACCAACACAAAAATTGGTTTCAATTTTTATGTTGGTGAAATTTGATGAAACCAAATTTGGTTTCATCATTTTTCTGACGTTTCACCAACAAAAAACCCTAATTTCGACAATGATGATGTATCATTATATTTTGATGATGATTTTCGACGATGATGATCTGGAGGTGTTGGTGATGTTTGTAGAGGATAGAAGGAGGAAGAAGAGGTGTTGTTGGTTGTGGATCTGGACATGTAGTGGTGAATGAGAAAAAAATAACGAGGAGGAAACGATGGGGAAGGAGGAGGTGTTGTTGGTGGTGGATATGGACATAGAAAAAGAAGGAGGTACTGGTGGTGTTGGTGGAGGAGACGGGAGGTGCTGTTAGTGGTAAATATGGGTGATAAAATTTATTATTGGTGAACATAAAACCAAAATAAAAAGAGAGAAAGAGGTGTTGGTGAAGGAGACGAAGGTGTTGTTGTGGCGGAGGAGCTACTGTTGCTGCTGGTGATGGTGACGGAGGAGGTACTGTTGCTGCTAGTGATGGTGGTGGGGAGGAGGAGAAGAAGAAGAAAAAGAAGAAATGAGAAAGAAGAGAAAGAAAAGGTAAGAATGCCATTTAAAAAAATGATAAAAACTAAATCAATATTAAAAAAATAGGGTTTTTATTTTATTTTTAACTCAAATGGTTTTTGCTTATAAAATATAGTATGAGAGGCATTTTTGTATGGAAAATTTGATCACCTAGATTTTTTATGCCAAGTTATGTATTTATAAACCTTCTGTAAAACTTTGCTCAATTAGTTATATGGACAATTTTTTAATTTATCAAATATTCATGTCAACGTTTACAACACGTCGGGACTGGACCCGTGATTTCTTTCTGGGCCCATAACACTTGCGTTTTATTACCATAGCTTTTGCTTTTCGTAATAATCTTTTTTTTTTTTAATTTTTACTTTTATAGGACTAGTGTTTACAAGATGGTATAGAAGTACAATTCTATGGTTTGAAAGATTTTGAAGGTTTCTTACTGCATTCTTCCGATCAAACTAATCAATCTAAGATTCTCAATTCTATGAAATCAATGGCAAGTAAAAGACAAAAACAGATAATAACTTAACCAGAATCACTGAATACAATGATGATTTCGAAGAAGAAGAAAGTTGGAAATGACGGTGATTTTGAAGAATTCAGTAATTATTTATCTCTTCCTCATGATATTAACGTAAATGATATACTAACAAGAGTACCTATTGATATTTTAATGCGATTCAAATGTTTATATAAATTGTGGCTTAATTTGATCTCCAATGATTCTGACTTTATCAATCTGCATGCTGGTAGAAATGATACTCATGGGTTTATGGAACTTTCATCAAGTTTTACTGATGGTGATACTGGTGATAAAGCATTTGATAATTTATACGGTGTTTTCAAATTTAATGGTATATATTTCCTGTAATATTGATAACAAATAAAAGAAGGTTTATCGTTTTAAACCTGAAACTGGTTTGGTGAACATGAAAGTAGTTATTCGACATTCGCTAAATGGTTAAGTTCTTTTATCTCGCCAAGAAGATACTCTATTTTTCTTCTCATCATGTTTTTAAATCAATTACTGGTAATTCAGTTAAACTTGTTGGATAATAATCTTCCTGTAACAGAGAAACATAAACAAAAGAAAACTTGAAGATGATTAAGGGAGGGTTAGAAATAAACAACACATACACTCAAGCACAGAGAGGTGAAGTCGCCTGTTCAACAGACTGCCCTTAACTCAATATTT
>JAJJMC010020657.1:71407-85942 GCA_023531435.1 Papaver californicum | reverse complement strand
GCTCGAGGACTAGCAAAATAGTAAGTTTGGGGGTATTTGATAGACACATTTTAGTGTCTAAATTGCACCTTAATTTCTAGTGAGTTAGTATTCGATTGTGTGTCTATTACGTGTTTTTATGCTTTTGTAGGTACATTAGAAGAATAAAGATTTGTGGAAAAAATTGGCTCAAAAAGTGTTCAAGGCACCCGGGAAAATGGATCAAGGCACCCACACTTTGGATTGGGGCACCCTTGGATCGGGATGAGCTGGATAGGACCAACTCAGCGGGTCAACTCGGCCCAGTCAACTCGGTCAAATTCAGTTGACCGAGTCAAAGCTTCATCGAGTCAAAGCTTCATCGGCAGCAGAATTTTGATCCAGTTTTTTTAGCGATTTCATCACAAATTGATAAGTACCCAATCTAATTAAAGGTTCGTATAATCGATTAGAAGCTCTAGAAGCCGAAGATAAGGGCTGGAGAAGCATGAATTTGGACGGGAACAGGAACATATTTCTGTTTTGGATTACTATCGATTTCTCGTCAAATCACCGAGTTATAATGGGATTAGAACATCCTAGAAGACTCACAGGGCCTATATAAAGAGTTTACAATCTTCAGAATTGAGGTACGAAGCTCCAGAACCATTTTAGCCTTTTTCCGTTCAAGTTCCGACGCCGGCCGGTTACTGCTGCTGTTCCCGGTGATCGGCTGCTCTTCACCACCATCGCTGAGGAAGAAGACTAAGTAACAGTTATATCTGTATCTAATTCAAACATCTCCTGTTACCATTTCTTCTCTCTCTTTTCTTGCTTGAACCTGCTGTAACAGTTGAACCCTGTTCCTGTGACGTTTATATACGTTGCTGTTTGACTGTTGCACCATTATTCAACTTTGTAATCGACTTTTTGAGCAATGAAATCAACTTTTGAGCAATCTTTTTCCAACATGAGCTAAGTCTATTTACTGGGATGATGGATAAAGTAATTTTCTCAATTTTATGTGATTTAATTATTTTCTAATAATTATTTATAATTCTTTTATCATTAAAATTGCATAGTTTTGAATAGTAAAACGGTTTTCTTTCAACAGTTGTGCTTTTGCTTGATGGATTATGCTTAATTAATTAATTTTGATAGTCCATGCTTGTGATTTACCTCTGTTTGTTAGCATAACAAAACCAATTTGGGCAATTATTTGGGCTTCAATTAATTTAAAAAGAATTATCTGATTAATCACATAGGTTGTTAGAATTACCTGATTCCTGATTCCTGGTATTTTTTAAAATTATTCAAAAATCAATTTTTGGTTATTTAGTCTTTTTCTTACTACTGAAATTTTCTAGAGTTAATTAGAATCATTATTTTCTAAAATCATTACCTTCACAAGTTCGAGAATCGAACCTCTTTTTACCACTATATAAAATCACATCAGTGGTATATTTTTCTGTAATATTGATAACAAAGAAAAGAAGGTTTATTATTTTAAACGTGAAACTGGTTTGGTGAACATGAAACTAGTTATTCGACATTCGCTGAATGGTTAAGTTCTTTTATCTCACCAAGAAGATATTCCATTTTTTTTCTCATCATGTTTTTAATCCAATTAATTGTAATTCAGTTGAACTTCCTGTTTTAAATGGTATTGTTGGTAGAATATCAGGTTTTTATTTGCACCTGGCTTATACGACGCAACCATTGAAAAGTACAAATTTGTTTGCTTCTATAAAAGGAAGATACAATTCAAGATTGTTATGGTAGATGTTAAAAGTGATTCACGGAAGAATGTTACTGCTCCATCGTCTCCTCGTTTACAATATGTTTATGAGGCGGTGTTTGCTAATGGATCTTTGAATTGGTTGGTAGATGTTGAACCAGTAGATAATGGCGGAATGGCCGAAGAGATAAGCTTTAACGCCTAGGTCAAATAAAATCCCAAATGTGGATTAGGTTTATCTGGAGAGAATATAATATTAAAATATTACAGATTAATAATGTACCAAAATTCTTTAATGATTCGAAAACTATCAATTGTACTGCAATTGTTAAAAATCCCACACTTATGATTATATTTTGGACTACCAATACGCGCATATTTGATGAGCCAAACGAAAGGGGATTTATTCGTTGTTACACCCCCGATTTTTACAGTTATGATGTTGAGTTGAAAACCTTTGCTTTCATCTTCGAGCATAAAGGGATATTTGTCAAGTGGGATCTCAACTCCTCTGTCCACTTTCAATCAACCTTTGCTTGTATGTAATAACATTTATTCAGTGTTATGTTTCTAGTTTTGTAATTTTTTATGTAACTAGTCATTCTCTGTTTTTTTGGCTTGTTTTTCTGACACTCTTTCGTATTTAAGATACGAGAAATAAGTAACTATGATCATGTGGGTTCAATTATAAACAGGTGTTAGCCACACCATCCTATTTTTTAAGGCTTAGACAGATAAAAAAGTTCCTCTAAATTAGTCCTATAATAAATGGTAGGCTAAAAACGCATAAACCAAGTAAATGTTGAAAACAAATTTAGCTGGCGAATGAAATCTTAAATGTGTCTCATGTGTATTTAATATATTGATGTTATTCATTAATGCTAACTTAATTATGAAAACGTGTCTCATGTATTAAAATATATATATATATTGAAAAGATAATAAAAAGAACCTATTAGAAAAGGAAAAAAAAATCTTGAAATAAAATAAACTTAGATGTGGATAAACATATACATATCCTTACATTTAATTATAACTACAATAATACCTAAATTGTATAAACACATTTTTCAAAAAGTTTTTTGTATAAATTCTAACTACTGTTTTTATGTATGTGTGTAAACACAAGTTACTTAATAACTATTACATTTGTGTTCCAGTAAATTACTTATTTTTTTGTTTGTTTGTTTTTATATATTGAGGTCGATATGGTAGACTTATGATGCAATGATAGATGAGTTCACATCGAAGAATACAGAAAGTTAAATCTAAGAGTTCCTAAAAAGGTTTTATGATGGTAAATAAGTAGGTTTTTTTTTTTTTTTTAAATAAGTAAGTAAAGTTCCTAATAACGTATTTCAATATGTTACTGTAGGTATCGATAGCCCATGTTTATTAGATACCTTCTTTAAAGTTTAAAGCAATGGTTGGAATAAACCCCATCCATCCCAAGCGTCCACCATCTAAAACATTGAGGATAATTTGTTATTACGAAAACCAAATATACGGTTTGTAAGTGGTCAGGTAGGAGAAAGGCCTTTCGAGAGTGATGTACCTTTTGTACTTCTGGAGGGATGTGGTATTTAGAGTTGGGCCAACAAAAGGAATCAATAAGTTGGTTAGAATTAGCCAATTCTTTTGAAATGCTACAATATACGTTGCGAGAATACATTAGAATTCTCTGTTAGGTAAAGCGATATCATCGCAGAGCTACTCTTGAAGAGAAAGTGAATATTTGAACACGTTCATTTATCTTATGAATGGAGGATTATTAGTTTTGCATACTAACTTGTCAATTCTTTCATTTTTAGAGTGCTAGAGTTCAATCTCTTTGGGGAATACGTCATGGTGGAGCAACATTTGAGCACGAGCTATGTTATAAGTATTTGAAGACATATGATTTGAGATACCTTCGACAACTAGAAGCCGAATGGAGGTAAAAAACTATCCGTGGAGATTAATAGTTTTAACTACTAGATGCGAAGTTATTTGAATTTAGTATGATGTAATGATATTTAAGGAGATATAATATGGACAAGTTATGTAATGGGAACTTTTATAAATGAACTCCACTATTATTTATATACCAGTTCCAAGTTTGGCTGAAAAATAGGAATAAAAGTTTTAAGCCGAACCTGACAATTACAAGACAAACTGCAAAATGCTCAATATGGTTCGGCTGATTCGTAACACCCAAATATCAGCCAAACCATGAACTATTTGCATAATTTTTTTAAAAATATAGTCGTTAGGAACATTACTCTTTATATAACCGACGATTAATTCATCTCAAACAATCACATATTCACTCAAAAATGGCACTCCCTAGTGCTAATTTTACTATAGATGAAGATTTAACTCTGTATAAAAACTATGTGATTTTCTATCCAAACAAGGGTGAAAAACGACGTCAAAATGGTCTAGTTAGTATGATTTATTGGGATAAATTTCATGAAAACTTCTGCACCGAAACATGCAATCCTCATAACATGGATTGTACGAACTTGTTTTGTAGATTTCAAACTATACCAAAACATGTTGAAGAATTCATACCTTCAATTCAGGTTGTCAATCGATATCGACTAAGGGGTAAACCAATGCGGAGGTTGTTGTGCGAGCTTGAGAGGAATGAAGAAGATGGAAAGAAAAGATTTTTGAATACGAAACTCATTACAACATCCTTCGTAAGTTTCTTATATTCTGTATGAGATGTTAATTTTTTTTTTTAACAATCATTCTAAGATGTAATACGATGTAATGATATGCGGATTAGTTATGTAATACGTATCTAAGTATGAATAGAAATAAAAAGTTTCTTCACATAATAATTTATAGTTCGGCTGAAAATAGGATTAACACGTTTATCAGCCGAACCTAGACACTTATGTTTTCAATGGATTTTAACTATAAGATTCGGCTGGAAAATAATTAGCCGAACAATTCACTGATGTCAATGAATACAAGTTCTAAATGTTCGGCTGAAATCTAAAACCAATTATCACCCGAACCTGGCAGAAATCTAACAAGGTTGTCAGGTTCGGCTGATTTGGAGATTCAAATAACAGCCGTACCTAACAAACTTTTTCATAATCCTAGGCTCTACTGTTATTTGATTCAACAATATTTCAGTCGAACCATGTATGTCTATCACTTTATAGGACAATTGTGGTACAAGTTGTGCAATAACGACTTACAAGAATATGGAATGGTTAGATGACGACAAACAAATTTTACATATTCGGCTGATTCGATAGTCATAATACAAGTCGAACCTTTAGTAACTAAAAGTTCAGCTGATTCGATATTCTGATAATCAACCGAAATTTGGTCTTCATTCTTCCCATAAATTCAACTATATGGTTCGGCTGATTCGATATTCTTATTTTCAGCCGAACCTAAACACTTGTGTTTTCAAAGAATTTAAACTATAAGGTTCGGCTAAAAAAAATAGCCGAACAATTCAGTGAAGGCAATGAAAAACAAGTTTTAAATGTTCGGCTGAATTATAAAACCAATTATCAGCCGAACTAAAAATTGTACATTGACGCCAAATCATAAATACTAAGTTCGGCTAATTCTTCAAGCTCATCGAACCATTCGAAGTGTTCTTGAGCATGTGGTTCAGCTTAAATGGTTTTCATCCGAACTAGAACCTGATAAGCCGAACTTTAAAAAAATATATTATTTTTCGATGAATTGAACCTACAAAAACGAGGTTAAACCTTATTTAAGACAATGCCTGAGTGTTATTAGCAATGGGTTCCTCAACCATGTATTCTTCTTCGGGATTTGGCTCATAAAAATCATCATTTTAAGCTTCAAGTTGAGTTTGTGTTTGAGTTTGAGAAAAATCATGTTTCATAATCTAAAAAATCAGTCATATCAGGATCTTCATCGTAGTTGATGTGTATTTTCTGAGCTTTACATGATGAATATTCTCCCTCCTTATTCCAATCATTCATTTTCACATAAAACCCTTGATTTTTCTTCAGTTTTTGTTCTACTTCTCTTAAACAAAGTTTTCCCAAAAATAACTTTTTCCCTTACTAATTTTAACTTTTAAAACCAATGATTACATTAACTACTATCATTATAATTAACCAATAATTATTAACTATAAACCTAATCATTATTTATTAAACATTAATAATTAATATTATCACTAATTGTATAAGGGTAATGTGGATATTATCAAGAATCGCTGGATAAAGGGGCTTTAAAAATTACTTCCAATGACCTTATTTTGTGTCTGTAGGGTATGCCCACTAAAAATTGCGTATGCACAAAAACAGGGCTCTTTCTCGTATCAGGATTCAGTACTAGGCTTGAGCTTCCTCTTGAATTTCTAGGGTTTCTTCATCATGGTAAGATTCATGATGTTTTCATTCGATGTTTTTGTTAATCTCTTTTGATTTTGATTCTCGATGATGATGATCGATCATATTTGTAGGTTCTTTCAAATGATATCGATCTACTGAATCCACCAGCTGAGTTGGAGAAGAGGAGACACAAGCTCAAACGTTTAGTTCAATCCCCAGACTCCTTCTTCATGGTGCCTACTAACTAATAATATCATCATTTATCTCTAACTTTCATCATCTTTTTTTCATACAAGTATTGAATCTGATACAAGTGTGTGTTTGTTTTGAATCTTACAGGATGTTAAGTGCCAAGGATGCTTCAACACGTAGGTTCCTGCTTTTAATCTTTACTCTTCAGTTTTCATATGTTGATGATTTTGAAAATGAGTGTCTGAATTTGTATGTTTGTTGGCTTGTTGATGGCAGAACCACTGTATTCAGTCACTCACAAACAGTAGTTGTATGTGGAAATTGTCAAACTGTGTTGTGCCAACCAACGGGAGGTAAAGCTAGACTCACTGAGGGATGCTCATTCAGGAAAGAGGGATGTTAATTAATTTGTTCAAATTTGCTCTGAATGTTGTGGTGGTAGAATGATATTTTTGTTAAAAATATGTTTACTTTTTTTAGTTTTAATTGAATGGAAGACAAGTAAGTTTGAGGTGAATCTAGGGTTTTGGTTTTCACGGAATTTTGTTGCCAGAACAACGGACGTCTTTTGACATATATGATAGCACATGTAATCATCTTTTGCAGTAGTTTATATACAATATTGGGCTCTCTAGTATCAATTGTTCGCTCTTGTGTCTATTTTGGTTTGTTCGAATGATAGTGTAGTGCTTCATTTTTCAACTGTTTGAATTATGAGGAATTTCAACAGAATGGGCATTACATCTGTTGGTGTGATAGTTTGTGGCGCATGGTTGAATGTGTATCTAGTTGCATTCTGTGTCTATATGATATGCGGTTCACATTCACTGCCATGTTCTTTATCTAGACATATAGAATACACATTTTGTTATCATGGAATTACTACTCTCGATAGAGGAATCTTTTTAACATGTTTGAATGTGTATCTGGTTAACTGATAATGCAAGTACACCATTCACATCACTCGTCATAAGGATAGTATTGTATATTTGTGAGGTGGCTTTTGTTGATAAGTTTTTAATATCTGGGTTGATGTTAGTTTCATCTATCACGCTTTGTAATCTATAACAAATTGTGGATTGTGTTTGGGTTTTTGACTGTTGATATGCAATGACGTCTGAAATCTGAACATGTGCATTTTCTGTTTAAAAATCTAAACTGTAAAACTACATTGGATGCTTCTTTCTGTTCTATATTTTGCTATAGAGGGGTAACATCTCCTTATCAGAGTAATCCAGACATGAACCACAACTACATCTATACTGTATTAGCAGTCTTTAAGTAATGTCACCTCATGTCATCCAAAAATAACTAGAGTATACTGAGGTGAGATAGGACTTATCTTATGTCACAATTACCTGACTGATTGTTCTAATGGGTTTCCAGTCACTAATCTGCTGTCCCATGAAGATCATGGGAAGTTTTTAGCAGCACCTGTTGTCAGTTGTGACGTTGAACTTCAACTCTTCCAGTAATAGGCATGCTTACTATCGAACCTTTTCTTGCCTGTTAATTCTAGGCCTAATGCTCCTAATATGCATTTCTAGCAGTGTTTAGGTAGATTCTCTATGTTTGTTCACTGCAATACAGTGAACTCAAGAGCTGGTCTCTAGGAGAGTACATTCGAAGGGATTGCAGTTTGCTAGGGAATTGCCAGTGCAGTAACCTTTTTTTCAGTACTCTCATGTGGAAGCATGAAAGTATTACATGTCCGTTCATTTAACCCCATATAGAATTGCGACCTCCAGTCTGTTGGAAGATGCTATGATTAGGACTGTGCTGCTTGCACTAGACAGTATTAGTAGGAATCCTGGCAAAAGTTTTCTTTAGAATGTTCATATCTTGTTATGATATTCTGAAGCACAAGAGAATTCGCAGTACTATTATTATTAGTAACTGCATTTCTTGGTATTGTTGTGTTTGGCAGAAAAAAAGAAGAAATATTTAGTGCTTATGTATTCCATTGCTTTATTTTTCTCTTGATTTTCGTTCCTCCATCAGATTTGTGAAGCTTTCATATGCGTGGTGTTCTTGTGGTGTTCTTGAATTACTTTATTAGGGTAGTCCATCTGTCCGATTTCCACCAACTAATGTGCTTCTGCAAACAGCAATATGAGGTAGCCAGGTAGGTACAGGGGATGCTTTTCTTTTCTAAAGGATTGCCAATAATGCACCATCGCATCAGATTAAAGTCCACTACTGCAGCATTGGGCGACTGATATACAGAAGCCAGTCAGCCAAAAATGTCCACAGTTCACTAGCTACATGCGTTTAATCATTATTCATGGCACGAGAGAAACGTTTACCAAGACTAACTATGGTCAACATTATTATATTCAACATTTCAACGTTCTATGAATGAATCTATGAACTTGGACATATACTTGATCCATAGAAAGATATCAACACATACATTTCAACGGTGTTCTTAACTTGAACATTCCTCAGTACTAAACCTCAAACTCTTACCTTCCTCAGACAAACCATCTCTTTATTAGCCTGATAATCTCTCTGGTTTAGTGTTTTTGTGTGAAAAATGGCAGAAACAAGCAAGATATTGATTATTGGAGGAACTGGATACATTGGAAAATTCATAGTAGAAGCAAGTCTAAAATCCGGAAATCCAACAGTTCTTCTAGTTAGAGAAACCACAGCTTCTGATCCAGTTAAAGGAAAATTAATTGAGAGCTTCAAGAACTCCGGCGCCACACTGCTCTACGTATGTTTACTTTTTGCAACCACTTAATAGCCATAAAAGTCTTGCTTTAATGTTTTAAATTTATTCTGGTTTACTTCATTTGCAGGGAGATCTTTATGATCACGGAAGTTTGGTGACCGCAATCAAACAGGTAAATGTGGTGATCTCAACTGTCGGTTATGAGCAGATAGCCGATCAAGTTAAGATTGTTGATGCCATTAAAGAAGCTGGGAATATCAAGGTAATGCAATAATCTGAATTAAATTTAGAGCAGATTGAAAATCATTTTGGTGGCTGATTTGGTTTTCCTGACTAGAGATTTTTCCCTTCGGAATTTGGAAATGATGTGGATCGTTCCCGAGCAGTAGAGCCGGCTAAGAGTGTATATGATGCCAAGGTTCATGTTCGTCGAGCTATTGAAGCTGAAGGGGTTCCCTATACATACGTCTCTTCCAACTTCTTCTTTGGTTATTTTCTCCCAAATTTGTCGCAGCCCGGAGCAACAGCTCCTCCCAGAGACAAGGTCATTATCTTGGGTGATGGAAATCCCAAAGGTTTTTTTTCTTTTAATTTGATGTTGATAAAATTCTATCGTTTTTAGAGACCAAAAGCAATGTTTGATGAAAATGCTCAATCTTGTAACTTGTTGTGGTAGATCATTTGTGTACCTTTTACTCTTTCAGCGGTTTTCAACAAGGAAGAAGACATAGCAACTTATACGATCAAAGCTGTGAATGATCCAAGAACCCTGAACAAAATTCTATACATCAGACCACCAGCCAACACTCTCGCATTCAATGATCTAGTGTCCTTGTGGGAGAAGAAGATTGGTAAAACCCTTGAAAAGGAATATGTACCAGATGAGCAAGTTCTGAAGAACATCCAAGGTTATTTCATTTTTATTTCTTTTTCATGAATTGTGGATTACATTTAGATAGCAATTCCTGATTTGTATTTCTTTTTCGCACATTTGCAGAAGCTCAATATTCCAATCAATGGCATATTATCAATTACGCACTCGGTTTATGTTAAAGGAGACCAGACTTACTTTAAAATTGAGCCTTCATTCGGAGTGGAAGCTTCAGAGCTTTATCCTGATGTTCAATACACCACTGTGGATGAATACCTTGACCAATTTGTCTGAAAGAGTGCTTATGAGCTATGTCGTTGGACTAAAACTTAATTATTTTATATCCTTAGAAAACAAATAAGTATGAAAATCGTAATCATGTTTGTGCCTGGGATGCCATGAGGGTAAAGTAGATTTGCTTTGTTTCTGCGTGTATACGGTATAACTATGTAATCTTTGCGGTGTAGTGTGAAGTATGAACTTCAATGTGTCATGTAAGCTTTTAGTACAATGATACTTCAAATTGATGGCATTTTAATTACTGTTTCTTTACGATTGATTAAGGTAATGAAATAATTAACGTAACGTCCTTGGGATTTCATGAACCCAACTCTACCGCCTAAAGTAATATTGAGTTTTATTAAAATGTTTTTGGTTTTAGTGTGATTTGAACTTGGGATCTATGAATTATATTTCTAAATATTTTTATACAAAAACACTTTTGCACTGTTTACTGACTCTTATGCATGGCACAGGACAGGGGTCAGGAAGAAGTCAGTCAGCAATGTAACCCAAAATTTGTTAAGTAATCCCAATATCTGACTCTGAACTGAACAGAAAAAAAAAAAAACTAAAATCCCTAATTTCGTTGTCAACATAAGTAAATATCCAACCATTTTCTGCTATGAATGCGTAGAAGCCCCAACGTTGTCGTGGTAATAGTAACATCCTCGGGTCTCTATTTGTTTTTACCATGGGGGTGGAAATATGTAGTCCATGACCTCAATTAGTTACGCATTTACTATTTTACTGAGAGAATTTTAGGGTCTAGAAGACTATAACTAGGGGTGAACAACGGGTGAAACCGTGGATTTGGTATCATCTAAATTCAATCCATCAAAATAACGGGTATTAGATATACATCCATGTCCAATCCATCATCCGTGAATTTAACACTTATGGATGGATAGATTGAATGTGGGTAAATTCACGGATTTTCTGTTTTTATTAGGAAAAATAAAAATAGTTAATATTTAACAAAAAAAAAACTAAAATTTAAACATTAAACTACCGAAATTTTATTAATATATTAAATTATTACAACATAACAACGCTAAAATTATAATATTATCATCCCAACAACCAAAAGTAAAATTTAAGAATATATTCAGTACTGTTTGCTTACCAATTTGAATTATCTGTTCAATTAGGCTAGAATGAAAAACATTAAAGGTCTCTCTGTATTTTATAAATTTCCTATTTAACCTTAAACATAGCGGGTGTGAATATCCAATGGATTTCTATACTTACACCAACATCTAACCCATTATTTAGTGGATTTTAAAAATACATCCATGTCCAACCCGTCCATAAACGGGTTGAGTGTCCATCCGCCAAACTACGGATGAATTGGGTCAAATTGGCGGGTTTGGATTCATATGCTCACCTCTAACTAGAACAAACTTCAGTCACTCTTTTTCCTTCTTAAATCTAAATTGAAACCCCTTTCTCTCCGGATGTTTTTCTATAAAACCCAAGAAAAGAAGAAGAATTTTTGGTGTAATTTTCTAGGGTTCTCTGCTTGGCTATTTATAGACACATAGGTAGGGTATTTTACTTTTTCTACAAGAATATGGTTTCTTTAACTTAGCTATCAAGTCCCTGGACTTTAGGAAGAAGTAAACAAATTTGGATTTATCCCGAAATCCTTGACCGACTAAAGTTTGGGTTTGTCCCAAACCCAAAACTCCACCGCCTATATGTGTTTGAGTTTTACTTAAACTCAAACTCTCCAATCCACCGACCTATTGTTAACAATTCTCCACCTCAGATCATGCATTCATGCATGAGACAATCAATAGCAAAATCTCCTTCATCTTCCAACGTCGATTGCGTCAAAGGTTGCCTACGTATCCTCTGTGAGGAATGAAACCGACCGTAGTTCACTTAACGTCCTTGCTAGAAGGCCACCTCCAGGTTCCTAATAACCTCTACCCAAAAGGGTCTTACCAAACCGGAAGAATGTGGATCAATTTCGAGCAATGACGAAACTTGACCCCGGATACTACTTTTGTCAACATATTAGCTGGATTGTCTTTGGTATCGATCTTCACAAGTAGAATGTCTTCTTCTTCAAGAATTTCTCTGACAAAGTGAAATTGCACATCTATATGTTTGGTTCTCTCATGATGTACTTGATTCTTATCCAAGTAAATTGCACTAAGACTATCACAATGCACAGATAGTTGTTCCTGCATAACACCCAAGTCATCAAGCAAACCCTGTAACCATATAGCCTCCTTAAATGCCTATGTCACTGCCATATACTCTGCTTCAGTAGTTGAGAGAGCCACAATAGAGTGCAAAATTAATCTCCAACTTACTAATGCTCCTGCCAAGGTAAACACATACCCTATCGTTGAACGTCTCTTGTCCAAATCACCGGCATAGTCAGAATCCACATAACCAATACACAAATGATTGTTATTTTATTCCTTCATAAACTCCAAGCCTACATCAATTGTACCATAAAGGTACCTCAAAATCCATCTCACAGCTTGCCAATGTCCCTTACCAGGATTATGCATATAACGACTGATCATACTTACTGCATGTGAAATATCAGGCCTCGTACATACCATCGCATAGATCAAGCTACCAACAACATTATCATATGGGACTTGGGCCATATACTCACGCTTTTATTCAGTAGTCGGAGACATATCAGAATTCAACTTAAAATGAGGAGCAAACAGATTTAGTTCCTTCGCCGACACCAAATTTTTGTAACACTTTCTTCAAATATGCCTTCTGAGACAAACAAACTTTACCCTTCTCTCTATCACGTAAAATCTCCATATCAAGAATCTTATTAGCTTCTCCTAGATCTTTCATCTCAAACTCAGTTGACAATTTGAGCTTCAAATTGTCAATCTCTCCTGTTATTCGATGCTATCAGCATATCATCGACATACAAGAGCAAATATACGAAAGACCCATCACGTAGCTTCTTGAAGTATACAAAATGGTCATAGTGACTCCTTGTGTATGTCTGGCCAATCATAAACCGATCAAATCGCTTGTACCATTGTCTCGGAGACTGCTTCATCCCACACAACGATCATTTCATCTTACATACACAATCTTCTTTTCCAACAACCTTGAACCCACTCGGATGAGTCATTTAGATCTCTTCTTCTAGATCACCATGCAAGAACGCCGTCTAGTTGAACTAGGTAAAAATCATATTGTGCTACCAAGGCCAACAAAAATTCGGATTGACGAGTGCTTCACAACTGGGGAAAACACCTTGTTGTAGTCAATCCATTCTCGTTGGGGTTAGCAACTAACCTTGCCTTGTGGAGAACTTGATTCTCTTGAGATCCTTCCTTCTTAGCATATACCCGTTTACACCCAATGGCTTTCTTACAGTTCAGAGGCTTCGTAAGAACCCCTGTGTCATTCTTGTGAAGAGACTCCATCTCATCTTGTATTTCATCTTCACATTCTTCACGCTTTATACTGTGTACAGCTTCAGAATAGGTATTAGGAGTACCTTCTTCAACAACTGGTAATGCATAAGCTACAAAATCATCCATCCAACCAGGTTTCCTGGTTTTTCTTCTCGGTTTGCTGGTTGCTATGGTCTCAGTAAACGTAGCTTCTGTATCCCTACCGCTTCATGTTCCTCTTCATTAATAACATCACTATCACTTGGAACTTCAATAGTTACTTCACTTGTAGACGCCTCGTCTTCGGAAGTAGATGTAACAAATACAGACTTAGCTGGAAGTGGTGGAGCTGCATCAATCTCCACCTGCTGCAAAGGCTCACTGGTACTGGTAGTATTCTCCACCTTCCGAGAACCCCATGACTTCACCATAGATGCTTCATCAAATGTAATGTCTCTACTTATGACTATCTTCTTCTCTACTGGATTCCAAATTTTGAACCCCTTCACTCCTTTCTTCATACCCATAAAGATTCCTTTAACAATACGACTATCAAGCTTGTTTTCACTAATATGATACCAAGCAGGACAACCAAAGATATGAATTGAGCCATAGTCATAAGCTGGCTTCCATACCATTTTTCCATTGGAGTTTACCTTCTAATGCAGCTGATGGAAACCTATTAACGATGAAGCACACATATTTAACTGCCTCAGCCCAAAACACTTTACTAATCCAGCATTAGATAACATACACCGTACCTTCTCCAGCAAAGTATGATTCATGTGTTCAGCTACCCCATTTTTTTGAGGTGTTTTCTTAACTGTAAGTTCCTTTGTATCCCCTCATCCTGACATACTTGCAAGAATAGATCACTTTTGTACTCACCACCATTGTCCGAACGTAGGACCTTGATTTTTCTGCCAGTTTGAGTCTCAGTTGCCGTTTTCCACCTCACAAAGACTTCTAGGACATCACTTTTATGCGTCATGGTGTACACTGGTCGTGTCGTAATCAACCAAAATAATCAAGTTCTTACTCTCTAAAAATAGATTTAAATATAGGGATAAGAACAAGTTCGTTCCCACAGAGAGGCAATTAAATTGTTA
>JAJJMC010020657.1:42339-61407 GCA_023531435.1 Papaver californicum | reverse complement strand
CATGCACCATTCAATCAATAAACATGTTTTCTAACTTCAGATTACATCCCTAACCAATATAGAGGGTTTAGCTCATCATGGGTTTCTTAAAACTCATGGAAAATAATTAAAAGATACAATCAAACCCGGAAGAATTGTGACGAAGAGTTTCTGCAGAATCGCCTGTATGAAAAGGTGGCCAGCACCTCTCACTTGCGCCTGTTCCTTTTCCTTTACGCATGTCTTCTTCTCAAAAACCTAATTCTCCTGTGTACGTAGTAATATGAGATCCCCTTCCAGCAGCAAACTCTCTATCCTTTTATACGTGAGTTCACTTAGCCCAGAAACTTGATTTTTCCCTTTTCCGAAAATAGTTGCGCCCAGCCTTCTTTTTCGGCTGCCAACTTGCGTAGCCAAATTGTGTAGCCAACTTGTATACGTGAACCTGACCCCCAAATATCTCTTGGGCCTCCAATAGTTGCTGTAGCTACCTCTCCAAAAAGCTTGCCATGAGAAAGGCCTGAGTTCTTTTTATAGAACTTTAGTTAGCCACTTTCACAATCCTAGTGGAATTAGGAAATGTGCTAAGTTTCCTTATTCCATCCCAACAAGATATAGCAACTCAATATTTTTTCCTAATCCCATATGACTTCCCCAAGATAGCTACTACTCCACCAAGGCTAGCCACTAGTCCACCAAACCACTCTAGCACCTCCAACTAGCCACTTAGCACCTTAGCACTTGCGGTTCAGCCAACTTAGCGCCTGGGCGCTAGCAGCACAAACTAGTTTGCCACCATGTGGCTTTGCCCATAACTTCCTCATACGAGATCAGATTGACCTCGTTCTTTCGCCGTTGGCTTCGTAATTCAATTTCCTACACTATAGAGGGTGAAAGGCCTAAATTAAGTAGAGTTTTACTGGCTCCTCGGTAATTCTTCTCATACAGCTCCATTCTGCAGGTTTCTGAACTGTAACCTGAAAAGACAACTAAACTTCGAAAGTAATAATAAAACATAGTAATTCACTCAAATATAGCAAATAAGGGTCAGGAAAAACTACTTAAAATGTATGATTTATGCACCTATCATACACCCATACCCGCATAGAATAGTCATCAATAAACGAGACAAACCAATGTTTCCCTCCCAACGATGCATACTTGGAGGGACCCCAAACATCTGAGTGAACATAGTCAAGAACTCCACTAGTTTTGTGGATTGCTATGCCAAAGCTTGTTCTTGTTTTCTTTCCCTTCACACAATGTTCACAAAATGCTAATTTGCAGGCAATAACACCTCTCAACAAATCTTGTCGAATTAAAGAATGTAACGACTTATCACCTGGATGTGCAAGCCGCATATGCCATAACTTCGTGGTATCCATAGTTGCAGTCTCGATGTGTTCAGAAATAGACACATCTCCAGTTACCGTACTCATAATTAAGTAGTACAAGTTATGATATCGTGTGCCCTTCATGATTACATGGCTCTATAAATTACCTTTAGAACGTCATTCTCTGCTACTAGCTTGTAGCCCTTAGCTTCCAAAGTTCCGAGTGAAATCAGGTTCTTCTTTACATCGGGTACACACCTTACTTCCTTCAGCTCTCTGACCATACCATCATGCATCTTGATTCGAACACTGCCAATCCCAACTACCGTACAAGTATGATTATTCCCCGTACGTACTTCTCCATCAAACTTCTCGAAGTTTGAGAAGAAGTCCCGATGAGGACATATATGATAAGTAGCACCAGAATCTAGTACCCATGTACCGTCAGTTACGATACAAGCTGATGGTGTCACAGTCAATGAGAAATCTGAAGCTTCATCTGAATCTTCACTTGCCTTCGCAATGTTCACCTCGGTCTTGTTGTTATCTCTTTCCTTACACTTGGTACAATCCTTAGCCCAATGGCCAAAGTCACAACACCACGCACATTCATCTTTCTACATACGTTTTCTTGACTTTGAACGCCCTCTACCTTTGCCACGGTCACCAAACTTCTTCTTCTTGTCTGTCGAACGACCTCTTGCAACAAGCGTATCTCCGTCAGCTTCATTTGCAAGGCATTCACGATCCATCTTCCTGAACTCTTCGCTACGTAATGTTGTAGTGAATTCTTCTTACGTCACCTTCGCCTTACCGTGCATTAAAAGAATCTAAGTGCTCCGTCAGAGTTGCACCCTTCTTCATGTTATAGCGATACAGATTTCTCTTAAGATGTATCATATTTTCCACGTTCTTTCACTAAGTATTCCTTTTCTATCTTTTCCCAAAGCGCCTTAGCTGAAGTCTCGTGTTGATAATTATCTCTTATCGTCGTTGCTAAGCACCCACAAATAGAACCAAGACATAATTTATTCAGCTTGTTCCACTGTTTGTCAGTCATCTCTTTTGGCCAACCTTCTAGAGCTTCATCTAGGTCAGATGAACAAGCGCATCCATTACATTTGTTCTCCATAAACCAAAATTATTGGTTTCGGTGAACTTTTTAACCTTGAGTTGTGATTTATGAGAGTGAAGTATTTCTTCTTTCGTTTCTTTATCTTTAGATGTCGATTCTGTTGTTTGCAACGAACCCTCTGGTCGATCCGCATCAACCATTATTCACAAATAATAAATAAAGATAAAAAACTTAAACTTTGAGATTAGAATTAACTCAAACAATTACCGAAAAATACCTCCGATGCAATATTACGAATACCCAAAATTCCAAGAACGTAATCTGAGCTCTAATACCAATTGTTGCGCTAAAAACCACGGAAGCGATTTGCACTACTACACAATAATATTCTAAATAATTGTAAATAACATAAATGAGAACAAGAATTTAACGAGGTTGAATCCTGGGAAAAAATAAGAGATTTTATATATTATCGTAGAGGAAAAAATATATAAAATCCAAGAAAAAAAGAAAAAATTTAGAGAAAAAAACATATAAAACCCAAAAAAAGAAGAAGAATTTTTGGTATAATTTTCTTGGGTTCTTTACAAGAATAGAGTTTCTTTAACTTAGCTATCAAGTCCCTAATTTAGGGAGAAGTAAACAACTTTGGATTTATCCCAAAATCCTCGATCGACTAAAGTTTGGGTTTATCTCAAACCCAAAACTCCACCGCCTATACGTATTTGAGTTTTACCTGAACTCAAACTCTCCGATCCACCGACCTTGTCAACATAATGCAGAAACGAAAATACTAAAAAATTGATTGTGTTTGCAATGCGTTAAAATCAAAATACTTAAACATTTCATGTATCACCATTTGAAGTCGATCACAAACTTTCTGGGGTCTTTTTTTTTCTTTCTGAAAAGACTAACAAAACAACCAAAATCAACAAAAACAAAGAAAGAGGTCAAGTTCTAAAAGCAGCAACAACAAAAAAAAAAAAAAAAAAGAGAAAAGAAAGTGGGTCATCAATCAGTTCCATGCTGCCTTAGCCACTAATGAACGCTGGTTCTTTATCTTGCTCGAATCCTCCTTGAACTTAGCCTTTCTGCTCTCGATTTGTGATTTTTTACTACTAACTTGTTTCTTCAAATTTTCAATTTCTTTCTCCCTTTCTAAATCACGAGACTCGAGTGCTTTTTCCTCTTCGACTTTCGCATCCAAAGTTTCCATATCATTCCATTGCGATTTTATTTGTTTAGCCGTAATTTCCTTGGCATCTACAATCTCCCTTAACTTGGTGACATTGAAACCAAAACTTTCGAATTCAGACAGTTCTGATTTGTAACCTTCTAAATGAAAGAGAAACCGATAAGGATTTTCTATCACACCATTGACATCAATAGTTATCTTTCTAGCAAGAGAACGAAAACTTATGTCAAGACCTATTTTAATTCCATCACGTGCGCCCTTTTTGTACTTCAAAAATGGATTGTAGTGGGGAGTCTGAGGGATGAGATGGAACAACCGATTTATTTCAGCCCTAGTAGTCTCAGACCAATGCTGATGTGGATCTCGATCCGGATGATCTGTTGCTGTTGTTGCTGCTGTTTTCGCAGTAGAAACTGATTCTGCGATGGAGCTAGACATTTCTTAAGATAAGAATATCGTTAGTTTTGGTGGTGACGGTGGTGGTGTAAACAACTATCTCTCTACTGCCAGGGTTTCAAGTTCTTAACTTTCCATCCACAGAAACAACACATATATATTCATGTGCTTCTTGCAATCCATCTGCTTCAGTTCTCTTCTGATGCGGATGTCTACAACTTCAAAATTATCCTCATAGATGTCTTCTAATTTAGCTATATTAAGTATTGAATACTGTGCACATTTGTAATGCATGCGCAGCTTAACCAAGTCTACAAGCAAAATTACTTCTGACAAATTCAGAACGGATTCATAAAGACAAATTCGTCCACTGCATACCTAGATTACTTGATAAAATTTCGTTTTTTTACTCCCTAGATTATTACCTCTTTTCCTTTACACAAATCATCTGCATTATGATCAAATCTTTCAATTTTATTCCCACGAGGCACAAATAAATACTACGGGAATTTAGGTTCTTACTCTGCCAACTCAAGTTCCAAGGCAAAGGTACAGGTATTAGGTATTAAAGCAGGATAAGCAAAAGATATGTCAGTGATTCGAATCAAGCACAGAGAGTATACACAAGTCAGACTGTCAGACCGTCATAATTAGTATTCTCTTGGATTTGTTGCATAGATACAGTTTCAGAGGAATCAGAGCACACAGACATAGTCGGTTGTTCTTTGAATTTTAGAGATTAGAGGTAACAGATCAGAGAGTTCCCATAAAAAAAAAAGAAAAATAAAAATAGATCAGAGAGTAAAGAATCAAAAACATAGAGAGAGATGGATTCCGGTTCTAAAAGGAGAGAAGCAAATATAATGATTGAAGATGCTAAATGCATGGTAAGGAATGAAGAATTTAAATCTGCAATAACAAAAATAGAAGAAGCCATCAAATTTTTTCCCACAATCAGTTATGCCAAACAAATGGCAACTGTTTGCGAGATTCTTTACCATTCTAAAAAGTATAAACCACACCATAAAGAAATCTGGCCTTATGTTCTTCAAATCCCATCTTCATCCACAGAAACAGAGATTAGATATCGTTATAAAAAGATTATGGAGGATTTGGAAACCGTGAAACATAGGTTCCCAAGTGTAAGATTTGCTGTTAAAGCTCTACGTAATGCTATGCCTACTTACAGCAGCACCTCCTATGGAAAACGGAAGTTCGTGCTTTCAGATGACAGTGATGAGGATGCTTCGGATGATGATGATGATGATGATGAAGATCTAATTTCTCGACGGTCCCATGAATTCAAAAGGCTGCGCAAGAAAATATTTAGTATTTTACCGCAAAATCCGCATTATCAGCCACTTTCAAAATATTGTCCTAGTGTTACACAAGAAATGAAATCAGGGTTTGATGTAATTTTTGTGAAACTAACTCAAAAAATACAGAAATTAGGTGATACTCCTGAGTTTCTAACTCACGAGGAAGAGATTAGAGCAGAATTATATAACCTTGAAGAAATGGGTTATGATGTTCAGAAGGTGGAGGACAGATTTAATTATTTGGTAATACTCGCTAAAGAAGATGAAGCTATGGAGAAACAATTGGACGCTCAAATCGGTGATGAAATGGTGCAGCTGCAAAGGATTCAGTCTCGAATTACTGAATTAGAGAAAGAAACTGAATCGTCGAAAGCTCCGCGTATCACACTGAAATCGGAAATTGCTGCTCTCAAGTCTAAGCTAGATAAACAGGGAGATTGGAATGAGAAACGGAAAAAATTTAACTCTATTGGAATGGAATTATGGAAGTGATGCGTGGACTGTTTTTGTAGGGTTTCAGACTTTCAGTACATGTCTGCATGGCAAGTTTGAGAGTATTCCATGTTTAATGTGATCCATACTTCAGTTTTTTGATCAATATCTTTGTGGTAAATCAGAGTGTTTGTCCGTGTCTAGAAACTTTAGCTGGGGTTCAATTGCTTTCTTTCTGCATTGGCAAGTTGTTTTTTTTCTTAGTGCGATTATGCCGTGTGTTTTTGGATTCTCTGTGACCTGCACTTGAGTGGATAATTCAACTTCTTGGTCCACCGGTGGGCTCTGTCATCCCCTGAGCAGAAGCTGGCTTGGATAGATTTACACTAGAGGATTGTTCTAAGGTTGCCTACTCATGGTTTGCTGTGAGTCGAACTCAATGAAGCTAGGCATCACCAGCTTCCAAGTTGGTATAGTAGTGTCACTAATGATCGGTTATATGATTTGGTAGGGGTGATGGATCACATATCAGATATTTAAACTGATAAGAACAGATTCTAGCCAAAAGGCCGAGAAAGGTATGCTTACTTTCATATCTAACTTCTGCATTTATACCGTCTTGTTTCCATACCTCTGCTTTAGCTAGTCTATATATGTGGGACTAAATCTTAAGTTCACAGCTAAGTTGAGTTTTCCTGGGAAATATTTGAACTGAGATGAGTCCATGTGCATGCGCACACAAACAAACGGTTGTATTGAATGTTTAAGATTGGGGAAAACTGGCCTTCCCTTTCACCAGTGCTAGAGAGGAAGCTCTTAGGAAGGGAGAAACTTGGAGGCTATACCTATTGATAGATTGTGTTGATCAATAGACAGCACTCCTCAATTGGGCGTGTGATCTTGTCTTTTCATAACCATTGGGTTCATTATTGATGATTGGTATAGTCCACTTAATAATTGATTAATTAAATACCTGGAAGTTGTTTTTTTTTTAGTGATTCCATTTGACAGGTAGCCGAAAGAAAACTCATTTGTGCTTATAGAGGAGAAGATCTTGAATGGATCAGAATTAGAATGAAGGCAAGAGCTGTTGTACAAGCATCTCAAATACCCTTCTAACAATTTGCATATGTAGGTAAGTGTAACCACTGGGAGACAATAAAGAAAACACAATAACCATTACTGTCGAAAGGCTAGGTCATTAGTTGGCACAAAATAGCTTGTTCTTTTAGAAAATATTGAGTTTATAAGTATAATGCAGCTGGGAGAAAACATAGAAAACGACCAGATAATGCAAAAGGTTAAGAAAATATTGAGTTTCCACAGCAGGGACCAAGGGTGGGCTTTGTTTAGTTAAAGGACATGCAGAAATGGCTGTAGGTGAATGTTAACAACAACATCACAATTTGATGCATGGAAAAGAAATTCCTAAAGGAAAGGCTTTGTAAACGCTCTTAATGGTCATCTTCATCATCATCATAATATTGCTAACCAACCTAGTCTGTGGTTTCTACAGAAACTAATTGCAGATCAATTTCATCACATATCCGGAAACAATGCAGGGACAAGACAAGTAATGAAGTTGGTTTACCCACTATTTCGTTTCTTATCACGAAAGAGGAACAAAAAAATTAGAGTTCAATATTGTTGGGTTCCTCTTAGAAAAGAGAAACCCTTCAAAAATAGGCGTATGCCGGTTATAAACGGCAAGCAGTATTCTTTAGTAAAAGGCGAAAGAATAGTTTGCTTACCGCACAGCTGCGTGAATCATTAAGCAACAATTTAGTGCTACATATATACAATGCATTTCGAGTAGAGTTGTACTTTTTTCTCTATGTAGGACTAATCATTTTTCATCTCAACTGAGATTTAAAGTTACAAGTTACATGTTTCTTTTTAGTCCTGCCAACAAAAGGAGTACGGGCCTCAAAGCCTCAAAGCTTCTAAATTGTACTCAGTAGGTCTCTAATGACAAGAGACGGCATCAGCCAGTCACATATGATAAAGTGGTAAGTCGTTTGTTCTCGGAAGAAAGGACTGGAGATGAGTTGGAAATGAATATACAAGTAGAAGAAGGCCATAAACAAAAAAATTGATTCTTAGCCTCAGTATTAAGGCTCCAGTCTACACTTCGATCGCAAGGATTACGCCCAACACCTCAAGCATAAGAAAGGTGGTGAACTTTCTGTCAGTGACAATGAGCTTTTGAGTGATGAACAAATTAAGAGTGAGCTTTAGGGTTCTGAACAGAATAAGAGTTGATGAATAGAATAAGAGTTGCAAGTTACACCATCCTGTCGCAATTCCATAGCCAAAAAAACAAGATTTAGCTGAAATGATTCGGAGACATCAACCTACAAGGCCTTTATTAAGGCTCATACCGAATGGGTATCTCGCTTAAAAACTGTTGGTGCTGAGTTTCATGATTTCTCTAAAATTAGTATGGTTGCTGCTGCAATTGCGCCTTTTACCGCCTGTTATGACTCATCCACCATTATTCTTGTGATACCAAAAACTTGAGCCTTTGGATCACAACCATCAAAGTTAAAACATAGTAAAATTTGATATCTTAAAATGAGATCAATAAATATTAGCAATCTAGTCAAGTTAGTAGTAAGAATAAAATGATGTAAAGTGAATGAACACAAATATTCAACGCGGTTCGACAATCAAATTGTGTACATCCACTGGTGGTAAAGGGTTGTTTCATCTTTATTTATCATAGTATGTTATCGAAGATGGATAGACTACATAATTAGAGCTAAATTAACCATAAAACAATTGAACTATTAACACAAGTCTCATATCTAAGCTCTTGGCTCTGATCTTATGCCTTATGTCCAATTTTTCTCCTGTTTTTTCCAGTCCTTATTCCTGTTTATGAGCTTGGTATTTATAGTCAATTTGATGGGCCCCTCCAGTCTATCTTTCCACCTATTTGTTCTTATCCAGCCTTTGGAGCGAAATGTAATCCCGCACGATTTATTTGTATTTCCCACAAAACTCGATTGTTTTCCCCGCAAGACTTAGTGTGCGTACTGCTCATTTCTCTTGATTTTTCTCCTAATGTCCCGCAATCCTTCTGCGGACTTGTACTCAAGTTGTTATTTTTGGATTTGGATGAACGTTGCGGTCTTATTATGATTATAACATGTCTGACATGTGGCCCTTGAAAGTGATTCGTCATGCTTTAGTTCTTTTTGTTCCGTAACCTTTAAAGCTGATACGTGTCTCTCATGCACCGATGTTTATCATTCTCCTTTACTGTGTCAGGCTTTCCCGCAGCTTGGGTGTCAGTCAGGCAGCAAGACTATATGTTCGAGCAGCGTATCATACTTTCCCGCAACCCATGTGTCGGTCATGCAATGAAGCTGTCATTTCCAAATCTTATCGTACTTTCAGATGTCTGTTTCAGTACTTCTTAAGGGTTTTACTTTGGTGTTTCTCATTTCATCATAACCCGTTACTTCTCTAATAGTTTTTGAACACGTGTATTTTGGAATTTATTCCCTTACAATTCTTCAAGGGCCATCTGTTGTAAATAACGTGGCACCAAATTTACCATCACATTTTGTTTGGTTCATAGGATAATGTGTACAAAATTAAGATCTTTCCGACTCCAATTTAGATTTGTTGGTGATCGTTTCACTTATCCTAACAAGAAGCTCGAACTACAGCTATTTCACTCATGCATAAGTTTTTTTCAACGGATTAAGGTGAGCGTATCTACAGTCCACTGAAGCTCCTTAACAAACTCAGCACAAAGTTTTATTGCGACAGCTTCTGGGCCAGTAGATGAAGCTTAGAACAGATGACTTTGAAGAAAAGATACAATACCTACTGATAAAATCAACGATAGATAAGACTCGGAACTTCTGGGTTGCTATCGAGTTACTAAGAATTACTGGTTAATCCAAATTAGGAGATCCGTTTAGTATGTATTCCACCCATTTTAGCGTGTTTAATCGCTAGTCCAAAAACTTGATTTATTACTCGCTGGTCCAACTCACGTGTGAGTTATGAGAGACATTTTTAAATATTCATAGTTTATCCTTTCCCTAACGTACATATCAAACAAGTTGAAATCAAATCTTGCCAGATTTTCTTTCCTTTCTTCAGCTTAGATCCGAATTTCGCTCTCTCTCTGCTTCTATTGGTGTTCTTCAGTTTTAGGGTTTCGATCTCGAATCTCCAGGGTTTTTTCTAGTTAATTTTCTTCTATGTTATTTGATTTATGTTATGCTTTGTTCTGTTTTTTGTTAATTTTAAACTGAAATCATGATAATCACCTCGATTTCACGATTTTATTGTTTTTCTTATACTGAATTCGTGATGAGTATCGTTTTTTATGCATGTTTTGATCTCGTTTTTGTTCGTGTTTTAGTGTTTCTTTTGATTTTTGGAACTGATTTTTGTAATTGTTCTATTTTGTTCATTAGATCGTCGTATTCAGTTTGCTTACATGTAGTTTGATAATAGGTTTAATTTTTTTTCCCAGGAACTCATGATTTTTGTTCTTTTTGTCTAGTTAGTGCAAACAAATTTGGTTTTTTTCTAGATTTTTTGAATGATTCTTCAATACATATAAATACGTACTGTTTTTCTAAGCTTTTTGATATGTACTATTTTTATAGTATGCTATTTTTGTTATATATACTGTATGGTATACCATTTTTGAATCAGTACATATTTGTTTGCTCAGTATATAATATGCTTTTATTTGTTTGTTTTGTGTGAATCTATAATATTTGTGATACTCCTAAACCAGTACATATTATGTTGTACTGTAGATTTGGTGTTCCTATCATCTAAAAGTATATGTTTGATTTTTGTGTTTGTGTTGTTTTATTTGTATCACATTTCCACAGGTTCAACATGTCTGGTGTTGGTTCTAATCCAAATATCTTTTGCTACTCTCACGTATACCACAAGCAACACCACATTGCATATTTGGTTACATTATCTTCAATTTTGGAAGATTTGAAGTTTACTATTTGTAATGCGTGGAGCTGGTTGACTCCATCAACTATTGTTGTTAATTATGTTAAAAATTGAGTGAAAGTCCCTGTTCTTGCTGATGTATTGCTTCAAGGGCTTATTGCATTATATTTTTCGAAGAACTCAGATTTCTTTAAGATGTGTTGATGTTGACAACAGTGCTGAGTTGGTTGTGAGTGCTAGATATAATTATTTTAAAGATGGTAAAGAGGTTGCAAGTGTTCTTTTTTCCGATGGTTGGGAGAATGTTTTTGAAGATACAAATCAGCTCTTCAATGGTGGTGTTGAAGCCGTGGTTAGCATATGAGAAATATTGTTTGAGGATTGGATATAAGCTTGTAAAATTGAAGAATGATCTTGAGAGATTCACGGTGAAATGAAGCAATGAGGGGTGCTCTTGAGACATATGATAAAGTCGGCAGAAAACTAATACATGGGGAAGGAGGACGTCATAATACCATGTCTGGGATTCAGGAACCCGAGACCCGACTTCAGCAAGTTACCTCGCTTCCTTGCAATATATAACAAATCTTGGGGTTACTCGAACAATTAGTTGTTGATAACCAAGTTAACCTACCTCCCTCGGTGGTAAACCTCACTAAGGTAGACAAGAAAAATGACCCATTTGTCATTACCATTGAGACCATCCAACGTTGGTATTCTATTATATCAGAATAGGTAATCCGATGATAAATGAGAACCCATTTCCACAACATCAAGTCATGGTGATTTCACACGACCCCAAAGAAGGAACTTGAAGATCATGGGAGGATCCAAGTGATAAAGAATTATGTGAAGTCGCACAATAAGATACCGCGTTTGAAAACACGAAAAGCATTGCAAGTAAGTTTGTACAAACAATATTGGCTCAACAATCATTTGACTCGTTAGGGTTCAAAGAAAACCAAATCCATTGAGCGTCGAAATCCAGAGCAGAAGTTGCAGCGGGAAAATCTTACATCCTGACGTCGAAGAGAGTGGTCATCTTTGTTAGGGTTATCAATGGGTACCCATTACCCGGAACCGAAACCGGGTGAACAGGGTCCGGGTCTTAAACTTGGACCCAGTAGCAACTTAGGATCTAGCGGGTATTACCCGATTAGACAAGAATTAATCTTAGCGGGTCCTAGCGGATACCCGCGGGTATCGGGTACCCGAATATTTGTAATTTGTTACTTCATCTAGTTTTGCTTGGATTTTTCTTTTATTTTTCATTTATTTTCTTAGATTTAATCTTTGATTAAAAAATTTACATATATATAACAATAAATTTTATGTAAAAATTATTCGATTCAAGCCAATATAAAGAATTTTTAAAAAAAATATAGTTGATTTAAAAAAAAAACGTTAAATATCCGGACCCGACGAGTATTTAGATTTTAAATCGGATCCTGTTTCGGGTCCACTAAATTAGGAACCGGATCTGGATCCGCCTTTTTCAATCGGGTCCGGTTTCGAGTCTAGCGGTACCCGGGAGAAACCTGACAGATTGATAGCCCTAATCTTTGATGATGAAGACAGTTGTTATCCCGGAGAGCACCTCCGCATACTATATCTAACTGCGACAATTAATACACAACAACTGAAGAAAGCGTTCATGGATGGAGGCGCGTCATTGAACCTAATCTCCCTGCACAGACTAGAGCTCATGGACGCACAAGACCACGGTAAAAGGGTTGGTGGAAACATACAAACGGAAATAGGAGTAGTCAGCTTGGTCATGAAGATAGGGACGATCAGGGTTCTCACCCCCTTTTACGTCCTGGAAGAAAATACAATTTTCCATGAACTACTCGGCAAAGGATGCATGCTCAACAATAAGATGGTAGCCTCTAAATACTATCACTGTGTGAAGACCAATATAGGAGAAAAAAATTATCGTATTCCAGCAACATGCAACCCGTTTGGACCAGATGAGGCTTACATGGACGATGCGGTCTTCTAAGAAAATCCAACATGGCAGGACGAGTCACAGTCTTCCCATCTAATTCCACTACCAAAGTGGTAAGAAGAGAAGCCCCCCAACATCTCGCGAACCAAGGCCTCGAAATCAGTAGTTATCCCTTCTTGAATGACAACCCGTTTCCCCGTTAAAAATCAGAAGTTTTTAGAGCACTGTTCGGTTGAACTTACCGACCAAATTTAGTTCCAAAACTCAAGATGTTTAAGTAGATTATTAATTGGGCAGGAGCCGCACGAAAGCATACCCCATATGAATAAATAATGATGTAGACTCCCTATCGGGTAGATCTTAGACGAGCACCCTTCCTTATAGGTCAGTAAACTGGAAACATTATTTGTCTTTGGTTTGTGCAACGATCAAAATAAATTTATAGATTTGGAACATTCCGCACCAGTGGTCTAGTGGTAGAATAGTACCCTGCCACGGTACAGACCCGGGTTCGATTCCCGGCTGGTGCATTCTTTTTGCTACCCTCACTACCAAAAACAGCCTAGCTAAGTACTGTCTGCTCTCTTGCAAGCTACCAGGCCCTCTAAAGATGAAGAAGTTTCCTTAACAACACATCTGAAGTAGTCTATTTGGTTTATGTCTTGCTCTTCCGCTAGTTTTGGACAAGAACTAGTTGCAAAAATCATGAGTCCGAGCATTTTCTCTTGAGAAACAACTGCCATTTCGGATCTAATTAGACAGAGGTGGTGTATGAAATTATCATCATTGTTGTTGTTAAGATAAGCGTGATTTTATGGAATTCTAGAGGTATGATGTTTGGTTGCATAATATCATTACGAAAATTACCCATGCTGCCTGTGTTATATAAAGGTCATCGCTATAATGCTCATAATTATTGGTCAAAGAGGTTGTCTAGCAAATCGCTAAAAAGGAACAGAGTTAATTGTGTCAGGTCACAGGGAATTTGGTAGCGACTGATAGGAATATCTAAAAGAAAAGAATCTCAAGGATGTGCAACATCGCCACAGGGAATTTGGTCTTAGAAATGATGAATGACAAGTAGAGTATTGAACAGGGGAAGGCAAGCAAGTGATGAGAGTAATTCACTGCTTTAATATAAAACTGACGATGGTCGTGTAATATTGTTTTGAATGCTTATACCAAACTTTGATAAACAAACTATCTTTTCAAATGTACAAGTAGTGAAATATCTGATCCTCAAGTTGGGTTCGTATTGAAGTATTTGTCTTTACAATATGATGTTGAAGAACATACTGCTTTGGTTAAGAGTTCTGTTCTTTAACTGTTGGGAACAAACTGAGTTTTAGAGTTCTGTTCTTTTACAATATGACTTACCCCCTAATTTCCTCTT
Organism: Papaver californicum; assembly: GCA_023531435.1. Lineage (NCBI taxonomy): Eukaryota > Viridiplantae > Streptophyta > Magnoliopsida > Ranunculales > Papaveraceae > Papaver > Papaver californicum. The sequence goes on along the minus strand of JAJJMC010020657.1, from coordinate 47,395 downwards.
TCTCACTAAGTTTGCTGAAATTGTTACGAGTCTGTGTCAATACTTGAGCTGATTTGATTGTTTTGTATTGAAAATGCGAAATTAAAATAGTATTGGAGTTGGAGATGATCTGGAGTAGTATACATATTCTCACCATAAAATGTATAAATCCCAAATCTAATGTGCAACTTGGAAAATGAACTCTAGCCCTTGGTGTATTAAAACAACATTTAGATTTAGATAAATGCCCAAAAGCTGATCTAAGACATCTATTACAGACACTTGGTGTAATTTGAGGAACCAGTAGCGAAAAGAGGACTATTAGAACTACTGATAACACGCAGCTTTAATCACCAGTAATCCAGTTACTGTCCAAAAAGTGGAGCTAAGTTTGTGATGATAGCATCACTGATAAGATTACATATGGTTTTTCAGTCAACATTTAGAAGAATACATACCTTTGAAGCATCCAGTGTAAAACATAATGGTTCCTTTTGAATTAGGACCTCTTTCACCACTTGCAAGACAGTGGCCTTTTTTCCGATTGTATCGTTACTTACGCTAACCAGGAAGAGAGAAAATAGTAAGATTTATATAGATATTTGGCTGTTAGGTACTGTGTTTGGTGTTTCTGCAGGTGAGTCTATTTTTTTGCCAGTTGATATGATATGAAAAGCAGTATTACCATCCACAAGACTACACCTCTGAATATTCACCCAGTTTAGGTGCAGAAGAATTAAATGATGCTTGAATTGGCAGAGGTTAGCCAAGCTTTGGAGACTAAAAAGATTGGTTTTGAAAATTGTTGGGTTCCTCTTAAAAAAGAGAAACCCTCCAAAAATGCTTATAAACGGCAAGCACACGGTATTCTTTAGTAAAAGGCGAAAGAATAGTTCGCTTTGTGCTTACCGCACGGCTGCGTGAATCATTTGCAAGAGTCTAGTGCTAACTATGTACAAAGCATTTTGAGTAGAGTTGTGCTTTCTAGTCCATGTGGGACTAATCATTCTTCATTTCAACTGAGATTTAAAGTTACTAACTAGTCCAGGTTTCTCTTTGAAGCGTTAACCAAAGGAGGAATAATGGGATTCAAAGTTTCCATATTGTACTCATTCTGTTTCTAATAAGGAGATGGAAAGGAAAGGCTATCTTCCTAATGTTAACACATTGGTTAAAGGGTTATGCTCGGAAGGAAGTGTTGCAGTTGCTTTAAAAATTTACACTGCTTAATCGCTTGAGAGATTAATGTGTAGCTAGTAACCATGTTTGAAGAATACCACAACTTATGAGAGAGAGATTCTGCACGCAGGCTCTGATGATGCAACTTATAAGAGAGAGATTCTGCACGCAGACTCTGATGATGCAATAGGGCATCATCTAGACGATTGATATACCTTTTCGGGCTTTATCCTGTGAATTTTCTGGCAAGAATGATGAGTAGAATATGAATAAAGTATCTGATCCTCTAGATGCACTCTACAGCCAAGAAGCAAATTTCAGTTGAAAGAATTGGGCGACCTCTTGAGGCATTACACAGCCAAGAAGCAAAATTTAGTTACAAGAATTGGGCAGGGGCCGCGCGGACGCGTACCCCCTCAGGAACAAATTATGACGTAGACTCATCCCGTAGGTGATCTTAGGCGAGCACCCCTCCTTAGTGTGCAATGGAGGTTGCTAACCTAGGCCATGGACCTTCATGATCATCCATAGACCCCGTCCAGGTAAGTATATTCTCATTTTCAACGTCTTCTCTTTTAATAGTTCATCTTTTCCTGTATCCTGTATTAGCACAAGCTATGTGGGACTTATCATTTTGTTAAGAGTGAAACACTATTTGGTTTTTGCATGTGCAGCTATCAAAATGAATACTCCATTGGGAATTTGCAACATTCAGCACCAGTGGTCTAGTCATGCATTCTTTTATTCTTATTATCATTAAGATTTATCTGCAACGTGGTCTCATTCTAGTCAATTTTCAGAACCAGATCTTAGTGTGTGAATTGGCCAAACAAACATATGAGGTTCAAATTTTGTTTGATGGATGGTTTGGTGTTTTTTTTTGTGGAGAACAAAGGGGAATGACTCCGAAGGAAAACAGCTGCCTTTGCTTATGACTCCGAATTTTGATTCTTTGTGAAGACAAGACTCCATTAAGCATTATTGGTGTTTTCCTTTCATTAAAAGCATAGGAGAACAATGTGAATGTCTTATGCTTCATTGGGGCATCCTAATTCACTTTCCTTCGGTTGTGACATTGATCCAGAGCTTCATACTAACTAATTATTTTATTTTATTTTATTTATTACAGGTCTCACAAAATTCATTAACGAGGGAACAAAACCAAATTTCTATTTCCGGAATTTCTAAATTGTATTCGTTGTTGGATGCAAACAAACATTCTGACAATGAAGGTTTCAAGTGTATGGACAAATCTAGTAGCTTAAGAGCCTAAGAAAGAGGAATTTGCAGCCTTCACGGTTCATATGTTCGGTTCTATGTAAAAAAATTCCAAGACATTACATAAGCTTGTGCTAAAGTGGGAAGAGGAAGGAGTTGATGTACATTTTTAGAGAGATGAGAGTTACACAAATTTCAAGAACCACTAATGGGAACTTCTTGTTTGCTATCACTCTTAGCTTTGAGATTTGGTAGGGGAGCGCCAAACTTTTGCAGTAGTGAGTTCAGTAGTGAGTTGCATTGGAGGAATGAGACTCAGTAGACAATCATTATTACAATGGAACGAAACAAAAAATTTCAGCAGATATCATGACTGGTAGTGTATGCCTGGTATAAGTCATTTATCCAGGCTCAGCAGCACACACATGCAATCAAATAGTTTGTGTTAAGATTTGGTAGGGGTGCGCCACGCCTTTGCAGTAGTGCAACGCAAGGGCGACGCATGAGAACCCCAGCAGCAAGCTACTGTGATGGGAACTCCCCCATGAAAAAAATTAATTTAATATCGTGTGATCCAATGGACCACATATCAGATATTAAACTGATAAGAACAGATACTACACTTGATCTTAGCCAAAAGGCCGAGAAAGGTATGCTTATTCTGGTTCTCAACTTCTCAATTTATACTGTCTTGTTTTCATACCTCTGCTTTAACTGGTCTATGTGGGACTAAATCTTAAGTTCACTGCCTTGGACAAGTTGAGTTTTCTTAGGACATATTTGAACTGAGATGAGTCCATGGGGATAGGATGATTTCAGTTTAAGTAGAGCAGAATAACTGGTTCAGTAATTCTTTTCCTCATCTTAATCATGATATTATTATTTATGATATTTTAACAAGAGTACCTATTGATAGTTTAATGAGATTTAGATGTGTATGCCATGGTCTTGATAAATAAGAGACTTACGATTCAAGATTCTCTAAATGGTGTGATACTTTTATCTTGCCGTGAAGATGGACTTGATACCCATCATGTTTATAATCCAATTACTGGTTGTTCAATTAAACTTCCTAATCTTTAAGATACTGCTCCCCAAAGGAATATTTATAATGCGCAGTTAGCTTATGATTCAATAATGGGAAAGTTCAAGGTTCTTTGTCTTTGTTTTAGTGATCATAAACAAAGGGATGACTACTTTTTCAAGATTGTTACTCTAGGCGTTGAAAGTGAAACATGGAGAGATTTGGTTGTTTCGAAATCGTATCCTCGTTTACATGATGACTATTTACCGATGTTTGCCAGTGGGTCTTTGTATTGGTTGACCCATAAAAGGTATGGGAGTAATTCAAGCGATGAACAGAGAAACATACTTGCTTTTGATGTTAGTAGAGGAACATTTTACACAATAATGTATCCAAAGGGAGCTTTGAATGATTGTAAACTACTTGAGATGGATGGATCACTCTGCTTCCTTGAGTATATGTCCACGGGGAAGTTGAAGTTATGGGTTTTGAAAGAGGATAAGGAGAAGAAGAAGAATAATCAACATCGAGAATATGAATGGGTAGAGAAATATAATGTTGATAATATGCCCACTAATAAGTGGTCTTGAGCCACCCTTCATCGGTTACGATTCTGATAAGTGTTATGCAATCACAAATCCCACAGTTAAGATCATATTTCAGACCTACTGTGGGCGTCAAGAGGCACACGTTTCCAGTTACGATCTCCAGTTAAGAAGGTTGGATTCCATCTTTAAGATAAAAACGATATCTTACCAGTGGCATCTCAACTGCCTCGCCAATTTCTAGTCAAACTTGCTGGTATGAATCAAGATATCTTGTTTCATGGAAAGTTCTTACGTACATCGCTAAAGGTTTCCCTTTTTTTTGCCGTGTTTAGTTGATTCTCATCCAAATAGCAGATAATGAATATCATGATTATTTAGGTTCGATTTCAAACAGGTTTGTTTGCTATAAGCGGAAAAAATTGTTGAAAATAAAAATGGTTTAAGCTAAAATTAAGATTTTATTACTTAAAATAATTTTGTTACTATAATTAACTTGATGGGTGTTAGGATCACTAGTCCAAACTTCGGTGGAATTATAGTCATCCATTTTTATTTCTTAGTGAATGAGAAACCTTTGGTTGTTCCACATTGGGCAAACCAAGGAGGAAGTTCATGCATTTTACCACAAATGTTCTATATAAGGAAAAGAACTAGCGGATTGGATATGGACTTGGGAAATGGACTAGTGGGCAAATGCATACATACACCGCACCGAAGCACCGCAGGCCGCGGGCTTGCGGTGCTTGCGTGTGTTTTGGCGTGAGCCTTGGCGCGAGCCTAGGCGCGACCCTTGGTGTGTGAAAAAATAAAATCATAAATATTTTTTAATTAAAAATCTTAACGTTTTGTTTTAATGGGGATTTAATATTTCAAAATAATTTTTTCACCGTTTTAAAACTCAAAGGATTACTTCTCCTATAAAAGAACAACAATACTAAGGTTTTCGTTTACCCCAGTCGCAGCCACTGTCCTGACGACTTTTCACCATCTTCCTGCTTTGTTTTCCGCACTAGCTTTACATTCTTATTTTCATCTTCTGTTAAGTTCACAACGGGCCGACAAGCTTTGCTAGCTGGGTTGGTATCAGGTGATTTTATCCTGAATTCAA
>JAJJMC010020657.1:0-27339 GCA_023531435.1 Papaver californicum | reverse complement strand
ATTTAAGTAATAAACTATTAATTTTAGTAACAAAACATTTTTATTTCTCAACATTTTTGTGCCGCCAAACTAGTGATACTTTCCATCAGTACTTGGGAGTTGGGACTTCAGCTTTTGAGCGGATAATATCAATAGAAAACACTTCAACTTTCTCCAGAAATCACTCAAATGTAGAGTCGTAATTTCAGCTTACAAATTTATGAGATCAAGGGTTATACTGGGTCTGTATTAAGAGACAGAAAGTAGAAAATTCTGCGGTATAATGAGAAAATCTTCACACATGATATCAAAACGGAGAAAATCTATTTCCGGATCAAGTTATCAAAGTAAAATGCTTCTGGCAATAGAAAAGAGGACATAGATTGGAAGCGAGTGTCCTACAAGAGACTGATTATTTTTAACTACCTGGAGTTTGGGGTTTTCACAGCTATCAGTGCTACCAGAACCAATGTCTAGAGAATTTAAGATCACGTTCATGAGATTCAAGTATGAAAAATGCAGAAAGAATAAATTAGCAAAAGTATGAAAATGCAGAAAAGAATAAATTAGCAAATAGAGCCGTCAAATTATCAACAAGGAGATGTCTCAAACATTCAGTAATTACGCCAGTAGACTCCACATACTAATCAATGTTCAGTGAATTCCAAAAGTAAAACACAAATACACAATGCTTGACAAGGATAAAGATGTTTTAACCAAACAAAAGAAAAAGAGCAATCTTTTTGTGTATTCACATTTGGCAACTATCCAAAAACTCTGAGAAGATATAACTTACCAAACAGTTCTCCTCAGTAATGGATATCTCAGTTTTCATTCTCATGCACCAAGTTGTTATTGCTCAATTGTCGCAGAGCAGGCCTCTTCTCAACGTGCAGCTGCTCCTGATCACACCCCAACAAAAAAAAGTTGATAAAAACCTACAAAATAGTATAGCTAACTGCCTATATATCACTTTTAAGAACCTTAAACAGAGCTAAAAATGTTGTTTACCTTAACAATAATGTTATTAGTGTCAGCGAGATTAAGGTGTTTCATCATTTTCCTCAACTGCCCTAAGCTTTTAGTTTTCGGTTTCCTTTGAGCAGTGTTTTCATGTTTATTCTCCTTTTCTTCAGGTACTACTTTAGTTGCCACCTTAGAAGTAATTCTGATACTGAACTTGCCAATTTCATCAAACTCCTTGGTATCATCCAATGCCTTGATGAAACTTCTTGAACTTGTAGCCGCCTTCTTCTTAGTAGAAGACATTCGAGAGGTCTGCTGAACCTGGTTTCCTGATGTATTTATTCTGTCTGGAGTTGCAACAGGCATAGGAGTCTGGTTCACAATCTGATCAGTTGCAACAAAATTTGAAGTCTCATCCATGTCAGAACGGTTCCCTTTCTCGACAATGGTGTCACCTGAATTGTCCTTCTCATTCTCCTCGACAACGTCTGAAATCGCCAATTCTACATATGAATCTTCTTCTTCAACATAAGATGTTTCAAAATCAGCTGCTACATTGATACATTGAGACTCGTCACAGTCCTGCTGAATCTTGAAAGTACAATTTTCGGCTTCCTGAATGTTCATTGATTCCTCCATCATGTCTTTCATTGCTTCAAAGTAAAAGCAATCAGAATCCGAAGATAATTCCTCAAGTTCAGATACGTTGAAAACATATATCTCAGTCTCGTATTCGCGTTCATTGGCAACTTCGTAAACATCTGAGTCTTCAAAGTTCTTCGTAGTCCCAACTTTTGGAGAAGATTCATCAACAGATAGTGCTTCAACTTCAGAAAGCAAGATATAAGTGTGCTCATTCGCACCCTTATCTTCAATGACTTCAATGTCTGAAATAGCCAATTCTACAAATGAATCATCTTCTTCATCATAAGATGTTTCAAAATCAGCTGCTACATTGATACATTGAGACTTGTCACTGTCCTGCTGAATCTTGAAAGTACAATCTTCGGCTTCCTGAATGTTTATTAATTCCTCCATCATGTCTTTCATTGCTTTAAAGTAAAAGCAATCAGAATCCGAAGATAACTCCTCAAGTTCAGATACGTTGAAAACGTAAATCTCAGTCTCATACTCGAGTTTATTAGCCACTTTGTAAACATCCAAGTCTTCAAAGTTCTCCGTATTCCCAACTTTTGGAGAAGATTCATCAACAGATAGTGCTTCAACTTCAGAAAGCAAGACATAAGTATGCTCATTCGCACCCTTATCTTCAATGACTTCAATGTCTGAAATCGCCAATTCTACAAATGAATCATCTTCTTCATCATAAGATGTTTCAAAATCAGCTACTACATTGATACATTGAGACTTGTCACAGTCCTGCTGAATTTTGAAAGCACAATCTTCGGCTTCCTGAATGTTCATTAATTCCTCCATTATGTCTTTCATTGCTTCAAAGTAAAAGCAATCAGAATCCGAAGATAATTCCTCAAGTTCAGATATGTTGAAAACGTAAATTTCAGTCTCGTATTCGAGTTTATTAGCCACTTTGTAAACATCCAAGTCTTCAATGTTCTCCGTGTTCTTAACTTTTGGAGAAGATTCATCAACAGATGGTGCTTCAACTTCAGAAAGCAAGACATAAGTACGCTCATTGGCACCCTTAGCTTCAATGACTTCAATTTCTATCAGCTGATCTTCACATGACATAGATTGGGCATCTAAATAACAATTTCCATCTTCAGAGTTCTCTGTATTCCCAACTATAGGAGAAGATTCTTCAACAGATAGTGCTTCAACTTCCGAAAGCATGACAAAAGTACGCTCATTCGCACCCTTATCTTCAGTGACTTCAACTTCTATAAGCTGATCTTCACATTCCATAGATTGGGCATCCAAAGATAAAGCTTCAACTTCAGTAAGCTGGAAATCATATAGCCCAGTCTTACATTTGAGCTGACGTTTCCCTTCTTCAGCATCATAGTCTTCAGGGTTTTCCATTTTCTCCACTATTGGAGAAGATTCATCACCAAGTAGTGCTTCAGCTTCAGTAACCATGACATAAGCAGGCTCATTGTCAACTTTGACCTCCAAGTCCAAAGCACCCTTATCTTCAATGACTTCATTTCTTAAGAAAAGTTGATCTTCACTTTCAATACAGACCTGTGTAATTTCAGTATTCCCCTCTACAAGAAAAGACTCATTAGGAACATCCGCAGTGTTTAAACTGGATTCCTCGGCAGGTAATGTAAAAGCAGAACGATCTTCTGAAATGCATTCACCAAAAACATGAGTAGTGCTAGCCTTGGAAATCTCACCCATGATCAAAGCACTAGAGGGATCTTCAGAAGTAGCATTTGAATCTCCAGATTTCTCTAGCATCGACCATTCAGTGGAAACCATAATGCTATTTACATTTCTAGAAACCACATCATCTTGTCCTTCCTTTGAAGAATTTCCAGTAGTTCCTACAAAGACCATCATTAGATCAGGACATCAAAATAAAAGTTACACAATTAATACAGAAGAAGAGAAGTACCGATAATAAATTTACCTCCATTCTTCTGCAGAACATCATCAGTTACTTCAGACTCTGATTTCATCTCCTCAACGTTTACTTCTTCAGACAACATATCAGCGTTCTTAGCTTCATTTGTTTCTCCTACCTTCAGGACAGACTCAGATACCCTGAGTTTAGATTTCTGCTGCAATCTTGTGGATTGCCTTGTAATATGATTAACCACAGAAACCTCCTTCTCCTTCTCATTATTATTTCCCTTGGCCTTGGAAACAACTTTTCCTTCAGTTTTCTTTTGGCAAGTGCTTGGTGCTGAAGTTTTGGGTATAATCTCTTCCACTGAAGCAACTGACTTTTCAACGAAATTAGATTGAAGTTTTCTTGCAGATAGTGATTTCCTGATGGTTATTGGACTCTCTGGTACAGTCTTTTCAACGCCTTCAACCTGATCAAATACAAAACCCAGATTAGTGCAACTACAAACTAATAGAACAGGTAAACAGCTTAAATTAGTTAATTACTTAAATGATTCTTACATAGGAAATGATTAACAATATAACATTAATTACACAGTGAAACTTCAAATTATTCATATAATTGTTTCAAAATCTTCAGATTCTTTTGCACCTTGGGTATGACAACATAGGCCTTAAGTAGCACTACTTCTCAAGGAGCATGGCTCCTGCTATAAGTAATAATAAATTTGGTAATCATGCTATGTATACATCACCGACAAGATAATAATAAACACTAAATTGTATATGGAAATCTTAAAACTTGTAATAAGAATTTCAACTAGAACTTTCAATCCGTAGTGCAAGTTTCTGTTGGATACAAAATTTTCAGGTTACGCATAATGAAAATTAATACTTATTCTTATATAGAAAATGCAGCTGTCTATATGGAAGAAGAAGAGTAATATTTATCTGCATTCAAATAGAGCGTGGAAGTCAGCGATCCAAGTACCATAACCATGACCTAGAGAGTATGGTTTATGATTTGGGTTTCATTTCTAGCCTACCCCAACCTGTTTGGGACTAAAGCTTGGTTGTTGTTGTATTCAAATTCAAAAATTTACCTACGAAAATAAATTTAAAATTGAAAAGACCAGATTCTGTAACTAGAAATGAATATCAAGTCGAGAACACGAGAAATTCAGTGGACACAATAACACTACTTACATGTCCATAAGCCACATCATCTTGTTCATCCTTTGAAGAATTGCCATTAATTCCTAAAATCACCATCATTATTAGATCAGGGCATTAAAACAAAAGTTAAATTTTAAAATAAAAGAAGAGAATAATTGATAATAGGTCTACCATCATCCTTCTGGGAAACATCACCAGTTACTTGAGACTCTGATTTCATCTCCTCAACATTTACTTCTTCAGACAACATATCAGTCTTATTAGCTTCTACCTTCGGGACAGACTCAGATATCTTGAGTTCAGAATTCTGCTGGAATCTTGAGGATCGCCTAGTAATATGATTAACAATAGGAACCTCCTTCTCCTTCTCATTATCATTTCCCTTGGCCTTGGAAACAACTTTTCCTTCAGTTTTCTTTTGGCAAGTTCTTGGTGCTGAAGTTTTGGGTATAATCTCCTCTGAAGCAGATGAGCTTCCAAGCAAAGGTGCACGTCTGGATCTGGCAAGACGAACAGGAATTCTAGGTTCATTATCAACCAAATCAGATTGGGGTTTTCTAGTAGCAGATAATGATTTCCTGCTGGTTACTGTACTCTCTGGCACAGTTTCTTCGACCGCATCAACCTGATCAAATACGAAACCCAGATTAGTGCTACTACAAACTAATACAACAGGGAAAAATCTTAGATTAGTTTAACTGGTCTTACGTAAGAAATGATAAACAACATAGCATTATACAGGGGAATTTCAAATTATTCATATAAATTTTTTAAAAATCTCCAGATCCTTTTACACTAATGCATTTATTGCCTGGTCTGGCTAGCATGGACCTCCTGCTCTAAGTAATAGTCAATAAATTTGGTAATCATTGTTTCCTCCTACCTTCAGGACAGACTCGGATATCTTGATTTCAGAATTCTGCTGCAATCTTGTGGATCTCGTTGTAATAATATTAACAGCTGGAACCTCTTTCTCCTTTTCATTATTATTTTCCTTGGCGTTGGGAACAATTTTTCCAGCAGTTTTCTTTTGGCAAATCCTTGGTGCTGAAGCTTTCGGTAAAGTGACTATAGTCTCTTCCTCTGAAGCAACTGACTTTTGAAGCAAAGGTGCACGTCTAGATCTGGTAAGGCGAACAGGAATTCTAGGTTCATTATCAATCAAATCAGATTGAGGTTTGTTCCTGCTGTTTAGTGGACTTTCTGGCACATTTTTTTGAACCCCATCAACCTGATCAGATACGAAACCCAGATTAGTGCAACTAAAAACCAATAGATCAGGGAAAAAGCTTAGATTAGTTTTATGGGTCTTACGTGAGAAATAACAAACAATATAGGAGTATTGGGGCAGTTTGGTAACCATTATTATAATGAATTATGAGTCCATAATAATTATTCAAACCATAATCCATTATATAGTTGTTTGTTAAAATTTATAATAACTGATTATATTCATTATAATTGAAAAAACTCATTATTTTTATAAGTAGAAAAAAATCATTTATAAAAATTATCATAATCAATAATTTTTTTTTACAAAAATAAATTAATTTTTTTTTCTTTATTTTCTCTAAACTATCAAGTGAGAGATAAAAAAATAAGAGTGGATTAAATTTTTTTTCTTAAATCATCATTCTTTTCTCTTCTCTTCTCTTCAAGAGCATTTTTTTAAGATAATCAATTATCCCAAAAATTATTTATTAAAATTTATTATAATAATGATTAATATCATAATCATTTTTCAATTTATGATTATTTATAATCATAAATAATAATGATAATTTTTACCAAACACCCCAATTATACAAGAGAACTTCAAATTATTCATATAATTTTTACAAAATCTACAGAATAGGGCTAAACTAGCACTACTTATCAAGGAACATGGGGCATCTTCTATAAGTTCAACTAGAACTTCTCAAATCTTAAAATTTGTAATGAGAATTTCAGCTAGAACTTTCCAAGTTCCAACCCTAACTGCAAGTTTCTCTTGAATATAAAATTTTCAGGTTACTCATATTGGATGAATTGATACTTGTTCTGATATAGAAAATGCAGTTGTTGTTTTAATGGAAGAAGCAGAATCATCTTCATTTATGTGGTAAATATTTCTTATTGATTCCTAACAACTACTTGTGCCAAACATGCTATGCAGAACTGAAGTAACTGATAAAATAAGGAGAATCATTTTAACTTTGGATAGTAAGACAAAGCACCATCACTATCATTCCTGGAAAATCTGGGCATAATCTAATATCTTGTTAACCAAGAGAAAGTGATGATTATTTGCCGAAAAACTATAGAAATAGATAGCATAAGAGACTGACATACAAATAGCCAGAAAATCTTTTTAAGAGACCTAACAAAAAAATACTTATTGCACAAACTCAATTCACTTCACAATGTTGGTTTAACAACCAATCCACCCTCTTCATTAATAGCGCAACTAATTAAACATGCAACTAGGATGCATCGAATAGGGGCCAATCATTATGACAGATAAGTTACAGGACCTCTAGAAGTACTCAAACACATCTTCTTCCGACTCATACTCCTTTCCAACACACATGTCTATCCCCTTTTCTGGTGTTCCCTTATTAGGGCCTATGACATTTTTGATGCAAACTGAATTCTAAAAATCAATAAATGACAAAACTGAACATACAATGAAAAGATATAAGTGACGATCGTGATATAAAGGAAAGGAATGGCACAATAATTAGGACTATGTGAGTAAGAGCATGTCATGTAAAACAAGTGATTGACACAATAATTAGGCAAGCACTTGATCGTAAAATGAACGAAAGAGGTTACCACCACTCTAAGTTATGATTCAGGACCTTCACAGTAACAGCGTAGCAGTGACATAGAAGAGCAAGTAATATAAAAAGGAAATAACTAATTAGAGCAGAAATTAAGACAAAAAAACAGACATGGAAAATCAGAGCAAAAATTAGGGAGAAAATAACAATTAGCATGATCCTAACGTTAAATATGAGTAGATCAGTTTATGGAATGAGTATATCAAACAAATTAGAAAGGAAACGTTACCAAATTGAGAGCAGAAAGGGCATCCGCCATGGCTAAATTAGTCATATTGGCTGGAATCTTGTGCTTCTTACAAAGAGATTGAAGTTCTTTCCTTTTCATACTGTGATAATCCATGGCATTAAAAAAAAACGGTTTTTCTAGATCTGAATTTATACAGAGGGAATAATTTAGACAGAGAGAAATTCTTTTGGATATGAAGAAGAAGAAAAGGAATTAAGAATGTGACCGTTTAAGTGGCGCGTGTATGAGGAGAATTTTTATAGACTTTTGAAATTTCAAATTCAAGATAGATCTAATCATTGGGAACTGGGACAATGATAAAGATCGTTATCTTGTTTTGAATTTGTTGCCACGTGGTCTAAGTCAAGGGTTTTTATTATCCAATATATTCCGTTTATTCAGATTGTGAAGTAGGGATTTTTGTCCGTTGGATTCAGTAATGTATATCCTTGAGATTTGTAAGTTTTTAGAAAGGAGTCAAGGACTAGGGAATGCATTTAGTGCACTAAGAGCATCTCCAATCATCGATCAAAACGTCGATCAAAGATTAAATTTGATCGATGATCGGTGAAATTCAACCACAGCGGTGCGATTAGATTTAGGTTATAATCGTTAAAAACCACTGTTCAGGATTAAAAAGAAGTCGTTGATCGACGATCAAAAGTTATAGTCGAGCGAAACACTACTCCCTCGCTTGTGAACAGACGACGGACCAGCATCTCGCTTAAAAACACGGGCGAAGAGTTGGGCGAGCTGCTAAGGCATCGCTTGGAGTTGGGCGAGCTGCTAATGCCTCGCTTGGAGTTGGGCGAGATGCTAAGCATCGCTTGGAGTTGGGCGATACCCCAAGGCGTCGCTCAGTCCATTTCCCTCAGACCCAGCGAGATTTTGTGTTTCCGCTTGGCGTTGGGCGATACCCCTGCATCTCGCCCGGTTTCAATTTTCACACGAGTTTTCCGCACAATACATAGACGACATCTTGGCCCTCGCTTCTAGCGAAATACTGATGTTTCGCTTAGTTAGTTGGCGAAATGTTGGGATGTCGCCTGTATATTTTTTTGTAGGCGGTAGAGCAGAATCTCGCTTGTACCAGGCGAACCATTAGTCTGTTGTCCATCTTTTCAAGCGATATCTTGCTATTTCGCTTACGTTCAAGCGATGTCCTAGGCCCTCGCTTGATCATACCCCGTTGTTTTTAAGACGGATCAAAGATCAAATTTTTTGATCTTTGATCGATGGTTATCATCGCGTGACTATGGATGCCCTAAATGCAACCTAGGTACTTCATTTGAGCGACGTCGCATCCTCTTTTTTCTATTGCTGGAAAAGGTTCCAGGAGAGAAGGACGGATAACTCCGCTCCGGTTACCATGGATACCGTCCCCATATTATGAGTAAGGAAACCCATTTCTCTGATTGATATATATATTAAAATAATTATAACCGGTTTCTTATAATATATTCATAATTTAAGTTATTAAATAACCACTATATCCACGTGATTTTTTTCATCAAAATTTTTTAAGTTTTTGTTGTATATCTTGTCATATTTTGTGGAATCTTTCTAAATACTATTCTACTTTTTATATTACTTTTATAAACAAAAACTGTATCTCTTTTGTTAGTTTTGATCGATAAACAATTTGATCAAAATACAACTAATACATAAAATGGATCAAGAATAATAACAAGAAAACATAAAGACTTTAATAACAAGAAAACGTAAAGACTTTAATAACAAGAAAAACAATGTTAATTTGGTTGAAAACTATAAGAACGATTTTCTGGTAAGGTGTCTGAAGTTAATTTTGTAACCAATTTGAGAGACTAGTGGGTAGACTCTGTTGCTACCAAGCATGTATGTGGAAACAAAGATATGTTCACCTCTTATCAGAAGGTAGGGGAATGGGAGAAACTCGACATGAGTAACTCATCTGCAGAACAGGTTGCAGGAAAAGACAAAGTTGGGATGAAACTCACTTCTAGCAAGACTCTCACATTGAATGAAGTTATTCACGTTCCGGACATCTGCAAAAAACTTGTTTCTTGTGGTGTTTTAGATGATAAGAGTTTTAAAATTGTAATTGAATCTGACAAAGTTGTTGTCACTAAGGGTAAGGATTATGTGGGTAAGGATTATGTGGGTAAGGGTTATAAGACTGAGGGTTTCTATAAACTTAATATAACCTCTGATGAGATGAATAAAATTGATCCTTCTGCTTATGTTTGTGTGTCATTAAATGTTTGGCATGGTATACTTGGACATGTAAGTTATAAGTCAATGCATAAAATGGCTAGCGTAGGCTGCATACCCAAATTTAGTTTGGAAAATGAACATAAATATGAAATCTGTGTAGAATCAAAATATGCTAAAAAATATTTTAGAAAACAGAGAAATTCTAAACCCTTAGAATTAGTTCATTCAGACCTAGTTGACATGAAATCAATTCAAACTAGAGGTGGTAAAAATGGTTTATAACTTTCATAGATGACTGTACGAGGTACTGTCAGGTATACTTGCTTAGGGGTAAGGATGATGCCTTAGAAGCCTTGAAGATGTATAAACTTGAAGTTGAAAACTAATTAGATGTTACCATCAAAAGAGTTAGGTATGACTGTGCTGGTGAGTATGAAATTCCTATAGG
The DNA here is from genome assembly GCA_023531435.1 of Papaver californicum. Lineage (NCBI taxonomy): Eukaryota > Viridiplantae > Streptophyta > Magnoliopsida > Ranunculales > Papaveraceae > Papaver > Papaver californicum. The sequence goes on along the minus strand of JAJJMC010020657.1, from coordinate 17,030 downwards.
AGAATTTTACTCACAACATGACATTATTCATGAGACCACCCCTCCTTATTCACTATATTCTAATGGTGTGGATGAACGGAAGAACCGAACCCTTAAGGAGATGATGAATGGCATATTGATTAGTTCAGGATTACCGACAAACTTGTGGAGGGAGGCCGTCCTTTTAGCTTGTTATATCCTGAACAAAGTACCTTTTAAAGGATCATATAAAATCCATATGAACTATGGAAAGGTAGACAACCTTCTTATGCATACTTCAAAGCGTGGGGGTGTTTGGATAAGGTTGTCATTCCTCCTCCTAAGAGAACCAAGATAGGACCCAAAATTATTGAATGTGTCTTCATAGGGTATCCTGAAAATACTACTGCTTATAGATTTATGGTTGTAAGTTCTGAAGTTTCTGAAATTGGTGTGAATACTATAATGGAATCTAGAGATGTTGTGTTTTTTGAAAATGTTTTTTCATTGAAATCTGATTCTCGCATGATATGTGTTGATCCCCTAGATTTCTCTTCGATCAGTCATACATTACCTTTAGAGGAAGATGAAGTAGAATTTGAGCCTAAAAGAGGTAACAGGTTTAGAACTGAAAAATCTTTTGGGCCAGACTTCATAACATGTCAAGCTCAGACCGATCCACATACTTATAGAGAAGTCATGACTTTTTCTGAAGCTCCATGGCGGAAAGAATATACCATTAGTGAAATGGATTCCATCATACAGAACTGTACGTGGGAGATTGTAGATTTACCTTTGGGGTGTAAACCCATAGGTTGTAAATGGATCTTCAAAAGGAAACATAAGGTATATGGGATTGTGGAAAAGTACAAAGCTAGGTTAGTAGCTAAAGGCTATAAAAAAAGGTGTAGATTTCTTTGATACTTATTCACCTGTTACAAGAATTACTTCCATTAGGATGTTAATTGCTATTGTTGTCATTCATAACTTAGAGATACATCAAATGGATGTAAAGACAACTTTTCTAAATGGTGAATTAGATGAAGAAATTTACATGGACCAACATGAGGGCTTTGTAGTGAAAGGTTGTGAAAACAAAGTTTGTAAACTGAAAAAATCTTTGTATGGTTTGAAACAAACACCTAAACAGTGGCATGAAAAATTTGATCATGTAATGATTTCTAGTGGTTTTAAAATAAATGAATCTGACAAGTGATGAGTATATTTCATTTTTATATTATCTCTTATTTATTACCGTGATAAGACAATTTTATTCTCCTTTACTTGCATTTTTCTCCGAAAGTTCTCCGTAAAACTTTTTTTCTTCCATTTTCTTGATCTTATTTAACTTATATTTATATCAATAAAAATACTAGAAAATTGAGGTGCTCAACTATCTAAGATCATTTCCAATGATATATGACACGTCAGAAAAATAACTCAAATATACTATTTCATAAAAATTTCATTTAAAAAGTCTAAGTGATTAAATATTCAAATTTAATTAATGCTAAATCAAACATAAATCGGAAGAAAATATGGGTTTTTAGAGACTCACATTCACAATATCTTGACGCAAAATTTCCTAATATATCTCTACAATATCAATCTAAGATATTATGCAGTAAAATCAAACTTATCTAGTGATTATTATACAATTAAAGCTTTCATACTCCATAAAAAAGAAAACTTTACCAAAAATATGTTATATCTTGGTTTTTGTATTTTTTCCACAAAACATCCAACACTTACTTTAAAAGTTGATTTTCATATTTTAGAATTGAAAAATAGGAGCAATAAATAAATTTTAGTTTGTACAATTTTATATGACATTTTAAGTGGGGATTTTGTACCAAAATTCTTTATTATTTTGTATATTTGGCATAAAACATCAAAGATCGTATCTCATGTTGAAATAATATATTTTCTTCGGATTGATTACTATGAATAAAGAATGTTATCTTTGTATGAAAATCTAAGAATATTAATCAATTTAAAGACTTTTATCTAAGAGTATCCATGGAAAATAAATGATACGCCTTTTTTTTCTTATAAAAAATTACAAACTATATCTGAAATGGAAATGAGAGGGAATATCTTTTAATGAAAAAGTATATTATTATTCGATTATAAACTTTTATTAAGAAAATAAATGAATAAATTGGATTTACTAACATATCAAAGTGCAAACTGACTAGGAAAAAGAAAAATATCCTGAAACTAAAGGACAGAAGAGAGATATGCTTGTGTCTAGTATCAGTCAACTAATATATACAGTATACTGCAAAGTGCAAATTGTGTTAAGTATATAGAAATCAAGGAGTTTGAAAGGAAATTATATGGATAACCCTCAATTTCAGATTTAACAGACGTTGCTATTGTCATCTTCCCCCGCGAGATTCCACAATAGTTCGATTCCACTCATGTGACCCACCCCAACCACCACTACAATTTTTCCTCGAAAACTTCTAAGATTCGTAAACATAAACTTTTTTTTATCTTCAAACATCACCTTAAACTATACCATTTAAAGTAGATTCAACAATTTACTATTGTTATCTCTCTTTAAGAGGAAAAAGTCAAGAACAAACTATTGTATATTGTATTGCAAATAGAAAAAAAAAATGACATTGATATGTTCACGAGTGTATTGAGGAGTGTTTATTGTGTTTATTTCTTTAAACGGATGTCTTTTCATTGTAAAAGTATAATATATTTCTCAGGATAAATTCAAGTGTACCCACAAAGACTTACAAGCTAGGGATGAAGTTTTTTCAAAAAACGGTCTTGTATATTTGACTTCATCCCTTACTCTAGATAGTACTATACTTTAGAAAACTGTTGAAGCATAACCTGCAAATAAAGTTATTAATTCATATTTCCTGATATTGAAAAGATATGAACCAAAAAGAAAACGAAGAAAGTAAGGTATATAAGTACACAATATCTTGATCAATTTTTAACTTAAACTCCAGCTCTGGAAATATACCATTTATGTGCAACCGGTGGTATTGACAGTTCATGAAAAATGTACCAAACTCCATGCACAGTCCACCTAGAGCTCTCATGGACTTACGAAATAATTTGTAAAATGTATCATCTTCATATTCCCAATTCATGACCCCCATGACACATTTCTTGCACTGCTCAACCTGCAAATGAACATTACCATTATGTTCTTTTAAATAAATCAAACAAGTTAAAAGCATGAGTAAAGTAAAAAAATCTTGTACAATAAGAAATTTTAATACGACACATGTAAAATAATCCACTATAAAGTTCTTTTGCTCAGATAATTCTTAGGAAATATGGGTTCCGAATGCAGTAACAAAAAAAAATTACTTCAAGATCTTCGTTTCTTGGATTCAGAGAAAATAATTATCATTTCAAACTGATATTTTTTTATATATGAATTATTTGAAATTATGGAATTTATTTATTAAAAATGCTTACCAAAATGCATACCTAAATTCATAGTAATATTACATATGAAAAAAATATGTATACGAAAAGAAAATGAGTCATATTGTACTAGAAAAAATATATGTAAAAAGATAGTCATATACAAAAATGAAAGTTCATATTATAACACATTGTATTTTTACCACATGAGACATATTTTGACAATTAAAGTAGTAGTAATGTAAGGAGGAAATACATTAATTAAGATAATATGAATGTATTATCGAGTTTTGTCTTGCTTTTTTAAACTATTTTTTGTAATACTTATATAATAAAACACAAACACTACCAGCAAATATATTCATATGCTAAAAAGAAATTTTATACGCAAAAGAACTATCATATGCAAATATTCAAATACAAGAACAAAAAATCATGTTATAAATTTAGCATGTATAAACTAACTTTTTATAATATAACATTTTTCCTTATCAATTTAAAGTGATGAAATCCGTATTATATAAATAAATCTGGGGTTTTCAAATCCTAAATTGAAAATTACCTTATGTTTACGAAAATGTGGATAAATGTTAACTACAAAAATTTAATGAGTAAAGAATAATTTACAATTTGTAATATGGGGAAAACCTATTACCTTGGTTTTTTTTTGTCTATAAATAAGAAAAAACATGCATGATAATATGTGAAGAATAATATTTAAATTTATCAACTCAAGTGTAAATATTAACATATATTTAGAATCTTATTCAATAAGGTTAAATGCAAAGACTGATATTACATTTATATTTATTAAGTAAACCAACTATTATTGTTAAGTCTAGTAAGGTTAGTAAGTCTACCAGTATACCAAGTAGACTATAGCTTTCAGCATTGTCTAGGTATCACATCCCAGTAATGCTAGCTGTAGGAATGGCGATACCATTGTTAGTAATTTTTATCATATGTTATCTATTTAGTAAAAGTAATCGATTACTAGCTATTAGTGGCTTGGTGCATACATTAGAGAGCCGGTAGCCAATGACGTCGAGTGACGCATTTGAATGTAAAAGAATACGTGTATGAGTGCTAAGGTCGATATTGTGAAGGCTACGACAATCGGGCTCTAGCACTGGACTAGCGCCAAGAAGTAGTCTGGTGCTGGGGTTGGTCTAGCGGCGTGCAAGTGTTGCTCAATGCTTGGATGCGCAGGCTTGGAAACGATACACAAGCTTGGAAGTGTGCATGTTTGGAAATATTACAAGCTTGGAAGTGCGCATGCTTGAAAATGACACAAGCTTGGAAGTGTGCATGCTTGAAAATGACACAAGCTTGAAAGTGGCAATCCTAGAAGTGCGCAGGATTGGAAATGATACAAGCTTAAAAGTGCCAAGCCTAGAAGAGCACATGCTTAGAAATGACACAAGCTTGGAAGTGTGTAGAATTGAAAATGGCACAAACTTGGAAGTGGCAAGCTTGCAAGTGTTCGAAGTTAAGATTATGCAAAATTTCTCAAGGAAAGTGCAAGGAGTGATCGAGGGATGCCCAAGGACCAGTCATAAAAAGGATGTTCGAGGATGCTGCTAGGATGATGATGTGCCGTCTGAGACGCGACAAGGATCTGGCGATGTACTCTTGGGAAGGAGGCAAAGAGATGACACTGTGCTCTGGAAACATGGCAAGGATCTTGGCGTTTTGCTTTTGGGAACGCAGTAAGGAGATAGCGTTGTTCTTTGAAGATGCGACAAGGAGCTTGGCGTTATGCTCTTGGGGATGAGGTGCGACAAGAATCTTGCACTGGTGATCTTGGACGCTGAAGGAGTTTGGCGTTGTGCTTTTGGGAATACGGCAAGGAGCTGGCGATGTGCTCTTGGGAACACGACAAAGAGCTGGCATTGTGCTGTGGATAAGTGACAAGGAGCTTGACGTTGTGTTCTTGGGAACGCAGTAAGAAGCTAGCGTTGTGCTTTGGAAACACGACAAAAAGCTTGGCGCTATGCTCTTGAGGATGTTGGTGAGGCGTGACAAGAAGCTTATGCTGGTGATCTTGGACGCTATAGGGAGATTGGCGTTGTGTTCTTGGGAACGCGGAAAGGAGATGACTCTGTGCTTCTTGGAGATATTTGTGGGGAGATTGGCGTCGTGCTCTTAGTTCTTGGCGTTTGCGGCTATTGATACTTGAATCCAAGGAATTCAATCAGGGAATTATTGCACTTGGCATAAGTTCAAATTGCATATATTCGTAGAATATCGAAAGTTTAGCTAGCCATGTGAAGCTATGATATATATTATAAAAATGGTTATAAGATCATCTTAGAGTTCTTACAACTATTAATATAATCTGTATTCTTATTTCTCTTACGGAATATAAGATAGAAATCCAGGCTTCGTACTTCTCACAAATTATTACTATTTATTAAGGTTCTTAATAAAATTACTTAAAATTCCTAATTAGATATGGATAAGTTATTAAGGATATCTAATTCGAGATTTTAAAAATAACGAACAACCAATCATATTACATGTACACAATCACATAATTGTTATACGTAGTAAAACATGGACGATAAAAAAAGATAATGAAAATTAAAACTAACCAGTCAGATTAATTCTCATGTTTAGAACTTTTGATTACATATCCAACCAATAGAAGAATTAGATACTCATGGGTTTACTAAAACCCATGGATAATATACAAGAAATGACTAAAGGAGAAGAAGAAGAGAAAATATTCTAGTTCACCCCTTTAAAGGGGTAAACCAAAATTTGCTCTCTTTTCTGTGGATAAGTTGTGTAGAAAATTGTATCCAGACTCCCTTTTATATAGGCTTTGGTAACCTCCTCTTGATGTCTATCCAACTAGGAAACTTTGGAGACTTAACCTCCTCAAAAATATAAAATAAAACCCCAATTTTCACGTTAAAGGCAAGCCCAAAACGCATCACTTCTTTCTCTTCCCGCGCAGCCCAATAAGGCCCAACAGAAAACCAAATCCAAGTTGGTTTCACTGTTTTGCTCATAACTTCTTCATCCGAACTCGGAATGACCTCAATCTTTTTGCGCTAGCTTAGTATTTAAATTATATACAAGATGATCATAGGAAAACCTGAATTTGAAATAGTTTCAATTTTTTATTTAATTTTATTCACTTTTAACACTTCACTTCCTTAACACTTTTAAAGCCATTTCCACTTCTTCTGGTTGAACCGTCATAACATGAGAAACAAAATAGAAAATAAGAGTAATACAAAGTAAAATGCAAGAAATTATAATTAAAACAAGTATGAAATTGACACTCAAAACATGTAGATTATGCACCTGTCGGTGTACTAGGTACTCTTTTCTTTTCAATTGGTATCAAAGCATGCAAATACCTTAAGACCTAATAATTATGTGTTTCTAGCGATTCAAACCTATATACATGAATTCAAACTTTTGTTCAATTCTCATACCACCAGGATTTGATATCACTAATTAGTTATGGTTGTATTGTTTGTGGTGGTTGAGTACGTTGTGATGATTCTAAAGGTGGAAATTGTTGGTTGTTGAAAATTGTGTTATTGGTGTTGTTTGTGTTGTTTGCAGCGGAAGATTGTGAAGTTTTAGTATTTCTCACAATTAATGATGATACTTGTTGTAGATTTTAAATTGTGAAGAAAGTTGAAATTTTCTAAAAGGCTTTGATACCATGTAAGAGAATGAAAGTTGTATTGAAAAAGGTTAAACGAAAATTACAAAGACTTTTGTCTTTATATAGACAAGATTAAAGAAGACTTAGTCAGAATCAAGACGTGATTCTGTTACATGACACACAAGATTCACACGCTCACTAACCGTTACAAGTAAACAAAATATCTAACTTACTAGATAGAATCAAAATATTCTATCACCGGAAAATTACAAATACAATTGGATACAGGTAAAAACAATTGGCGAGGATCCACATCAGCTGCTGACATAACTAACAAACATTTAATCTAACAAAGTATTAATCTTCCCAGATACCCAACAATTTTATTTCATAAATAAGATTTTTCCACACTAAAATCCTCAACACCATTTAGCTAAAAGAGCCAGACTCATTTCTTAAGATTTAAAATATCCAAACCATGCACCTCTTTCTTTCATAGAGCAAACGATCTTCTAGTTGACTAAATAAGAACATTTTGCACCAGTTTTATGTTCCTCAAAAATTTTCTCATTTTCTTTTCCGATTAAGATTATGTCTTGTGTGTTACCGTTACCTTTGTAAATTCTTTTATGTTTTTCTTCCGTTACACTTTATAACCTCGTTTAATCAAATTCTCTCTTTTTCTGTCAAAAATAATAATAAAAAAATTATGGCACAAACGCATCCTACCCAAAGTCCACCTTCCTCTAATTTGGGTAACCACCATAGGTCTATAGTTTTACATTCCCTCCTATAATTACACACACTCCGCACTTGCATCACTAACAGTTTAACACAACACTTTTTGTGGGCACCCACCATAATTAGCATATAGTGGGGGCAGTCCTCACCTAAAAATGATGTGGGAGGAAGTTAAAATGCGACATATAAAAGAAAACATAGTTGGGGGCAAGGTATATTCTTACCTTTCATAGTGAGGAGTAGAGGACTATATAACCTGGCTTAAGTGGGGGCTTGTAGAATTAATAGGGGGCTGGAGAAAAAGATAAAATAGGATCATCCAATAGTAATACCCTACCCCTTAGCCATATATTTATAAATGACTAAATTACCCCCATTTGATTATCCCTAATACATGATTAGTTTAGTTAATCAATTAGATTAGATAAATTATATAGATTATAGTTAGGACTAAAATTAGATTAATTTTTTTCTTTTCTTTCTGTCAATGGGGAAGATAAGGGGCTTTCAGAGATTCTTTAGGGGTCGTCATGGTCGTACCATCAGACCTTGATGACCAAGACCTATCATATTATCGGTCCATGAAAAACCGTCATGGTCATATTTGAGGTGTCATTGTCCTTTATTTAAACCGTGACGACTCTCAAATCATAATTCTCTGTATGAAATAACTGCTAGGGTCGCATCGGTGTATACCAAATACCATAACGACTATAGATGGGGACGACATGGTCGTTTCAAATATATTGTGACGACACAAATGCCTTCCAAATTGCATATAAAATCGTCAGGGTCTATACCAAAGGACCAAGACGACCCTAGGCACCATCAAGTTGTTTTCATGGACGTTTGTTATTTAGGGTCTCATCGGTCTATACCAAACACATTGACGATACAAAGCTACCTTTATTTGGGTGAGAGGCTATCATCATGGACGACACCATTAGACCATGACGACCCTAAATGCCAAATTTGGCTTTTTTCTGGATGTTTTGGTGCACTAGGGTCGCATCGGTGCGTAACATAGTCCATGACGACACATATCAACTATTTTTTGGAAGATTTATAGTCGTCATGGTTGATAACATAAACATAACGACACTGAATGCAGATATAGGTACTAAGTGGGTCATTGTTGTAGTCGTTAACCTGCTAAATTTGACCATGATGTCTCCAACTATGGGAAATAATCTTCCAAATTGTGAGAGCATGGATCGTCAACTTGCTAATTTTTTCCATGACGACTCTGTGTGTGGAAACTAGAGTCGTCATGGTTGATACATAAATATCGGTACGACACTAACAATGATTAAGGCAGAAATAATTCAAATTCTCAAAAATAACGATGTCTTAACATAAATAACCTACTATAACATTGTATCCATAATAGAATTGTCTTAAAGAAAATAAGGGTGTACCTTAGAACTTTAAATAAACTAGAGTTCAAGTTAGCATTGTCTTAAAAACAACGACCACGACCCCGACCCCTACTAGATGATCTTTGTTCTCGCTTTGGTGCAGATCCTTCACTTCCACAATCTCGTCGAGCATCTCTTTGGCTCCCTTCGCCTTGTTCAGCACCTTCGTCTACTTGATCATCATCTTGCATCTCTTCGTCTTGGGTATCAAATCCTTCTCGGATAACCTGGGTAGATGGTTTCCGAGACCTCTTCCTTGCACGAGCTATATCAACATACATTTTACTTACGGAGGGGTTTTCAATGTGTGTTAAGTAGTCAATGTACTCACCTTGTTGGTCAAGCGTCATTGTTTTTCCCTTGGCCTTCAAGCAACATAGTCCCTTGATCACAATCTTTACTCGATCCCTTTATATGTATAAAAATTTATATCGAGGTCAACATACATATAAGAGTATATATTTCAAAAAAAAAGATCAAGAAAGAAAAAATACTTACAAAAAGCTTTAAAATAGTAGAGCCGGTTCTGTTGTCGGTGTCGGAGTAGAGGAAGTATTCCTTTCTTTTCTTTTCCTCGCGCGAGTATCTATCCTTATCACACGGCCATGGAAGAACGTTCGGTATCATTCCAAGTAACCCTCATTTGACTCGTAACCTTCATTCACCTTCTCCAAAAAAGAGACGTATACCTTGCTATCATGCCTAGCATCCCAATGACGGGTCCCGGGTAGAGGGTCATAAACCACCACAACCATTGAAGTATCAAAACTGTATTCATCAAGCTTGGTTGAAACTTTGGTAAATAATCCTAACCACGTGGATCTTGAATATACCCAAGCTGGCGCATTTCTCTCGAAGGATCATACATTGAGAACCCGGTTGGGTGAAATAAAGGACCATAGTAAAAAGAAACGGGTTGACGATGAAGATCAACTCCATACAGATCAAAGACTACATCTTTGGGTGACATGTTGTCCAAACTTTCCCGCGTAGCTAACAACATGGGCTTATGATCCTTCTCCTAACCCCAAGTGAACGTGCATTTCGCCCCTATTGGTTGAGCAATGGTCCATGCCTCTTTTAGTTTGATGTGTACCTTGTCTTTGAACAATGATGAAAAATGCTCGTAAATCCAAACCTATACATTTATCAAAAAAATAGAACAAGTATTCGTCAAACAAGACATTGAAAAGAATAATAAATCATCCCACAAGATAATAAGATTACTTCAATTACATGGAGTAGTACAATATTCTCGTTGATTTGAGAGGTTCGTTCCCTAGATGCTTTGGTTAGCTCCTCGTTCATGTGAGCTACGATGGCAGTCCCCCACGAGTATTTACGCACATTTTTCAATGGATGCAAGAGCTGGAGAAAGTCCGCGCTGACCCTGTTACCTGAGCTGTCGGGAAATATCACAGATCCTAGCACCTACAAAAGGTAACCGGCAGCAGCAGCACGAACCTGAACCACAGAGAAGAGTCCATTATCTCTTTCTTTTTGTAGTGTCCCAGAATATTTGTCCCTCAACTACAAAAGATTGAACACTCTTCTCCAGTACTTTATCCCTTTGACCAACATGTCGTTCTTCGTCTCTTCATCACAGCCAAACAACTTATCGTCTAAGTCATAAATTGTAGTCCAAAGAAGTTATTTCTTGTAGTTGGCCATGATGGATTTTCCTTCGACCTGCAACCCTAGAATCTTTTCTGTATCGTGAGGAGTTCAAGCCATCTCGCTAAAGGGGAATTGGAAGCAATCGACTTCATGCTAAAACATCTCACAGAAGAAAGAAACCTCGACCCTATCATAATCATTGACGGAGTTCTCTACGGCAGGATACAAACCGGAGTTCTCGATTAACGCTCTAACTCTTGCAAATTCTCCTTCTAGGGGCCAAAACACCATTTTTACATACGGAGACTGGCATCTGAAAAAACGAGTTGCATTCGTATGATCATACAAAATAGGGAGAAAAAAAAATAATATGAAAACATTCAATGACAACAACAAGTTGAAAATCAAAGTTAAGATTGTTACGACGGTCTGATGGATGGTACGAGCCCACGAGCCGGGATATGAAAATAGAACCTTCCCTCCATCTAAGGGTATTCCCTCAACATTTTGATCGCGTTCAACATCCAGGATCAAGTGTGGTTTGGGAACGTACCTTGCGGGTGGGGCTTTTGCCTTGCCCTTGTCCTCCGTTTGCACCTCCGCCTCTGTTTGCACCTCTTTCTCATCATCATCACCACCATCATCACAACCACCATCATCAACATCATCATCATCACCACCACTACCACCACCACTAGCTCCACCTTCACCATCACCCCCACCACCACCAACATTGGTGTCATCAACAATTGTAGCGGGTATAGTTTAGTGGTAAAAGTGTGTCATCTTCAGTTTGTTCGTTGTCATGGTCTGAAGTCGCAGGTGGAATAGATGAGGCATAAGAAGAAGGGGAATCCGCTGGTTCTATATCTTGGTTTGCGCATTCACGGATAAAAAACGGTATCTCCTTCGAATGTTTTCCACGATACGGTCCAACCGCCAGAAATTTCTAGTGGCGGGGAGGTTTTGAAGGATGACTGATTACATTTTGCCTTTCCCTTAGTTTTTCTTTTTAAGCATCCTACAATTGAAAAAACAACAAAAAAATTAAAAAAACAGAATCAACATTCATAGACTAAGTACAAGGGTCGTTATGGTCTAAATATTCGATAATAAGACCCTATTTAAACCATGACGACGATATAGATAAACGGTAACGAGTGTTGGTTTCATATAAACTGATGTCGTTAGGGTTTAAATCACAAACCGATGTGGCACTAATACACTATGTCTACAGGAAAAGTAAACAATAAGGGGCGTCATGGTTTTAGGTAATACAATAACGACACTACACAAACCCTTCGTCTTCAGTGGAAATATACAGTAAGGGTCGTCATGGTCCAAATCAAAGACCACGGCGATTTTTCATAATATTCGCATGCATATGAAAAGTTGTCATGGTATGTATATTGCGACCATGATGACCATTTTTCAGAAACTGCAATTTTGCGGTTACATACCTAATTTTACACTCAAAGCACACATACAAACGATCACAACAAATAGAGTAATGAGTTTTAGTTACTTACTCTCTAACTGGGGATTTTTTTTTTTTACGGTTTAATTCTTCATAGCTTCTTTCGTTCGACTTTCCTTTTAGTCTCTTTATGATTTTAGGGTTATCTTCTTGTCTTTGATAATGGTTCGTACGAAACATATTTATAAAAGAAATTAATAGTTGATGAATCGACGATTACGACGATAAATTGAGTTTAAAAAATGTCGTTTAGGTCAAAAGGAGAGGGAGCAAGGTGGAGTGATTTTCTGTTTTTTAATTTTAGATTGAATGAGAGCTTATAGATTAAGTATAATACTCCGATCATTTCTGGAAAAATGTTACTGTCATTTTTCTTCATTTTACCAATAGGCCAAATTAAGAAAATGATAGTAACTCTTTTCCTGAAACAGAGGTAGTATAATTTTGTAATTAATTATTAGAAAAAAGTAATTTAGTATTTACACCACATTTTAGTATCTCCTATAATTTTAGAAGTGTGTTAAGATTTCCAATAGCCCCATTAATTCTACTAACACCAGTTAAATCAGGTTATATAACAGTGTTTGTCTTTTATTAGAAAAATAAAGTTTATTCATTTCTTTATCAAAAATCTTATTTAATAAATAAAGTCAAGTGGATTTGATAAGTTGAAATCCGAGTAGAGACAGAAGAACAGGTTTAGAAGAAGTAGGAGGGGGGTTGTTGGTTAGATAGAAGAAGAAGAAAAATGGTTTCTTCTTCTGTGTTGACCTAATTTATCAAACTCAAACAAAGGTAATATTTATTGCCCCTTTTGTATCTTTGTTTGATTTTTCATCTTTATTTGTTGTTTTGATGATGGGAGATTTGTTGTTTAGATCTCTAATATTTGACTTTGTTTATTTTCTTAGATTTTTCAGTTATTGCTGTTTTTGAGCTCAATTATTGTTCTTAGCTGTGAACTGGGTGTTAATTTAAGGTAATTTTTCTTTCCTTTTTTTGTTTTTCTTAGTGAATTTTGTTGTGTTTACCTGGAAATTTTGTTCCTTTTTTAGGTTTTGGTTGTATTTTTAGTCTAAATTCGAAGTTTTTGCTAGGGTGATGGTTGAAATCTGCTGCATGTTTTTGCTCTATTTGGGTGTTATTTTGAGAGATAGTATGGGATGAAAAGCTCATGTAGTAAAAAGGGTTTCCAATTTTGGCTGTAGTTCAATCACTTCAATTGATTTGTTTTCGATGATGAAAGGTCTTAACTTTTTGTGAAATTAACCAGGCTTAGGCCAGTCGAAGGCGTTTTAAAATCTCATCCTGTAAAGTTATTTTTCTGTGATTTGTTTTGTTTGACTTGGAAAGTTTGTCTCCTTTTTTAAGTTTTGGCTTTGGTCAATTGAATGGTTAATCTGTTCCATAAAAAAGATGGTTTATCAGAATTTTGTTTTTCCCTGTGTGACTGTGGGAATCTGTTGTCCTTTTGGTTGAGTCTTTAGTCTTGAACATTAATTCGAGTTTTGTTTAATGGGAGGAACTCTTGTTTCAATTGGAGTATGCGATGAAAACCTCATATATTTAGTCAGGGTTGCCCAAGTTTGACTGGAATACTATCATTTTCAGTTATTAGTCAGTCATGTATAAGAAGTCAACTTTGTTCATATCTATGGATTCCTTTAATTAGTTCGATGAATTAGGCAATAGTCAGCTTTCGATATGTCTCTGCAAGTGTTTATCCGAAAATCAGCATATTTTTTTGGTATTATTTGGTCCTTTTTTGATAGTTAATGAATAACTCCTGTTTCTCTTATAAGGTTTCATATGTTATACTTGGGTATTTTACTGAGATGTTTTTTGATCAGAATTTTACCGAGATGTTGGATAAGTCTTTAACTAGAGTAGATTTCTGTATTAGAAACTATCTAGAGTTTTCTTTTTCGTATGTTATACTTAAGGTCTCCTGATGTCCTGTTCCAATAATTTGGATTGTCTTTTTGTTCTTTCTTTTGCAGTTAGACCATCATGATTCATGTATTTGAAGGTGTATGATCAAAATAGTAAATCTTAGTGGAGCATCGATGGTGTGAAACTTGAAGGAGATTTCATTTTCTTAGTGGAGTTATCAGGCTGTTATCAATTTTCTGGGATACATGTCGTTCCGTAGCATCATTCGTGATGTCAGAGATGGCTTTGGTAGCTTATCGAGACGAAGCTTTGATTTGAGACTCCATGGTCTCCATACTGGCAAATCTCATAGTGCTGTCCATGAGTTGCATGACCAGCCTCCAGAAATTCAACACGGTTGTTGGGCTAGCCTTCCTCCAGAGTTACTTCGTGATGTTATAAAAAGGTTGGAGGAGAGCGAAAGTACGTGGCATTCTCGAAAACATGTTGTTGCTTGTGCTGGAGTTTGCAAGTCCTGGAGAGCGATGTGCTTAGAAATTGTCAAATGTCCAGAGCTATGTGGAAAACTTACCTTCCCCGTGTCGCTAAAGCAGGTGGGTCTCTCTCTCTCTTTTTTTTTTTTTTCATATTTCCTATCCCATGAATATATACATACTACGTAACTCGCAAGATGACTTTTGTTGTCTATTTGTCTTAGCTTTTTGTGCTCTTGTACATAATAAGTGTGGATGTTAACATGAGCAGTAGGCACACCTAAGAAACTGATTTACCTTATAGGGGTTGATGTGTTTGGATTCCAGATAACAAAATAGGTTATAACTTGTAAGATGATAAGCAATAGCTGGTTGATGATGTTGGTGCATTTTGGACTTCTGGATGAATATACCTAGAGTGTTATGTGTTGATAAATTCAAAAGAAAGTTAGGGGCATGTTAGCTTCTTATAGAATCCCTCGCATTTTTCTTCACATATTTGATCCTCTAATTTTATTTCACCTAAGTGTGGTCTCTTATCGTGCATGTTTTACTCTTCCAGCCAGGACCTCGTGAAGGAAATACTACTATACAATGCTTCATCAAGAGGGATAAATCTAATTTAACCTACCACCTATTCCTGTGCCTTAGCCCTGGTAAGCCAGCGCCAAGTGCAATTATATTTGCTTTTCTTTGTAACATTTACATGCCCTGTGCTTATATCGACTTTCACACTGATTTTGTTATATCCTATATATGCTTGCGCTAGTTTAGCAAAATTACCATGATCTCATTGTATTATGATAAATCTGCAATGATTATCTTCAAGTTTAAAAATATATTATAAGTTTTCAAAATCAAGTTTTATTTATTAATGCGATGTGCTGTGTAAGTATGTGAAATTAATCATACATACACAACTATCTAAATCAAAATTGCTTCTTAGTGCTTTTGTTGTATCTTCGGACTCAGATACTGGATAGTACAAATAATTGCATTTTGTAAACAATGTTATCACATAATATGAAACTTGCTCAACGCTTGTACAAGTTATGTTAAAATTTATTAGTTATATTTATAAACTGAGTGGACTATTTTCGGGTACCACAAGCTTAAACCCGTGTATCATTCTCTTCTGACATGCTATACAGATGCCAGGTTTTATGAAGCATTGCATTACATGAAACTTTGTAACACTATAGTTCTTGCGCCACATGCATTCAACTCATGGACTAAAGGAAGCTTGCACTGAAGATTAGACCACTGCTATGATAAGAATATCACGACAAATTTGTGCGTGCAGATATACCATAAAGACTTTCTTATCTATGATTTTTTTTCTACAATAGTTGTGTCTACTCTTCTCTTCTTTTCCTTTTTTTCACTTTTCACAATTCATAGTGCTGCAAGAAAGAGTATTATAGCTTTAGTTTCTACCAGGGAACCAACATAACTTCCACTGTGAAAAGTTTTATCCTTGTCACGTGTAATATATGGACGAAATGTGACTTATAGCCAGTAGATTTGATGAAGAATGACTGATGATATGTGGAAAGATCTTGGGTTTGTGAAATACCATTGTTCGCTCATTAGCTATACTTGTGCAATATTCTTTATCGTAACTGCTCTGATTTATACTTCAATTTTACAGCTCTGCTTGTTGAAAATGGGAAATTCCTTCTCTCCGCCAAAAGGACCAGGAGGACTACATGCACAGAATATGTTATCTCCATGCATGCCGATAACATATCGAGATCAAGCACTAGCTATATTGGAAAACTGAGGTAACAAAAAATAAAACGAGTTACTAAATTCTTTTAATCCATAATGTCAGTTTATACTGTTTACTTCGTGCCTCTGATGGTTAGATGAGAACCTAGACAGCTGTCAGTCTGTTGTCCGTAAGTAGAGAGACAGTTTACAGGATAGTGTTATTCGAGGGTAAGATTTGTAAGACCATCATATGTCAGTATGATTCAGCTCCCAAAATCTTTTCAAACTGGAGCCTCATTTACTATTGTTTAATTTTCTTTTTTTTTTCCTGATCATTCATCAGTTATTTGCTTAGTATTCTTCTTGCCATTTCAGGTCTAATTTCCTTGGCACAAAATTTGTAATATATGATACACAACCTCCATACAGTGGAGCCACGGTTTCTGCACCAGGCAAAACAAGCCGTAGGTTTTACTCCAAGAAAGTCTCTCCAAAAGTCCCTACAGGTAGCTACAGCATAGCACAGGTGATGTATGAGCTCAATGTTCTAGGCACACGTGGACCACGACGGATGCAGTGCACAATGCATTCCATCCCTGCCGTTTCCCTAGACATTGGTGGTACTGTCCCAGGCCAGCCCGAGCTCCTATCTAGGCCCCTTGAGGATTCATTTCGGAGCGTCTCCTTCTCAAAATCCCTTGATAGCTCAA
>JAJJMC010020651.1:0-10455 GCA_023531435.1 Papaver californicum | reverse complement strand
CTTGTGTTTTTCTTGCCATGAGTAGCTAAATAGCTCATCTAGGATTATGGAGGAAGCTATATTATGCATGCTATAATATCT
This sequence comes from Papaver californicum, assembly GCA_023531435.1. Lineage (NCBI taxonomy): Eukaryota > Viridiplantae > Streptophyta > Magnoliopsida > Ranunculales > Papaveraceae > Papaver > Papaver californicum. Next base: position 10,374 of record JAJJMC010020651.1, on the reverse strand, counting down.
TAATTAATTTTCTAAATTATTTCTCCATGGCCCTTTTATTCTTGTTTAAAATTGATGATAATTAACTTCATATGTCCTTAAGCTTGAGTTTGTCTTATAAAAATAATTTTTACAAGTAACTTAGTGAAGAAGTTATCAATTATTTAAAGAATTGTTATTGGTTTTAAGAAATTTATTTTCCGAAACGTATTCACATGTCTTAAATCGTTTGGAGACATTTTTGGAGAACTTATAAAACATTTTGATACTTAAATATACATAATATAGTAAAATCCTGACATCCTAGAACTCACCTCATATTTTATTCCAAATCAATTTTATTTATTTACTTTAAAATTAAGTTTTAGAATAATTTCCAATCAAATTGTGTTAGCACTTTAATTAATAAAAAAAATTAGGTTTTTCAATTTTAAAAATCTCTGTGGAACGAACCGTATTTGAATACTATCTTTTCGATAGCTGTGCACTTGTGGCATTTTGATAAAATATCACAACAAGTTTTTGGCGCCGCTGCCGGGGACATTTAGAATTGTGATCTTTAATACTTTTTTTTAATTTAGTGTTAAATAATTAAGATTTTTTTTTCTATATTTCATTTGGTATTTTCTTGTCTTTGTTGTACAAGGAATATTTCGCAATTATTGTGTAAAATTGTCTACCATAAAGGTAAGTATAATCTCCAATTTATATCTTAAATTTCTTTTAGATTTTCTTAGATTTATTTTATTAAAAACAATTCTAGTTTTAATTTTTAAATTTTATTCCTTTTTTCGTGTCTTTGTATTTATTTTATTTTTATTTTATTATATAAAAAAACACGTGCATAACATTGTGCAACTTCCGGCACCGATTTGAGGAAAAACACGTAGAATAAAACACCGAAACCTCTGGGTGTTATCAGTCGAACTTCCACAACCCTTGGCCTTGTACCTTTGACCAGTCTTTGACTAGGTATATTCTGCTAAGGTAAACCAAGCTAACCTAAAATAAAGAGCATCATATGCATGTGCATAATTTTTGATAAACGCTAGTATTTTTTGCTTGTGTATGCCTCGTTGGAAACGTGTAGGAAATAGACTTGAAGAAAACAATCTTGTTTGAGTCTGAATCCTAACACGTTTATTGATGGTTCATCTTTATTTTCTGCAATGGGTGGCAATAATAATGATGAAAACCTGGTAACCAAAACCCTAAGGGACCGTATGAACCCCTCTAGAGTAGTACGCGAATCTAGTGTAGTTTTACCTTCTTTTAATGGGAAGTTTGACATCAAACCTGGAACAATTAACATGCTTCGTACATTTAGGGGATTAGACAATGAGAATCCCTATACCCATATTAGAGACTTTGAAATGATTTGTGGTACCATGATTTATCCAAATGTCTCGGTAGATGTGTTTAGCTTGCGTTTGTTTCCTTTTCCCTTGATGAGAAGGCCAAAGAGTGGTAACACTTTATTCCCTTTAAATCAATCACCACTTGGGATGGCCTTTTAAGAGGCCTTTATTAAGAAATTCTATCCTCACCATAAGACTGTTGCTGTTCGTCAGTCTATTCAAATCTTTAAGCAAAAATTAGTTGAAAGCCTACATGATTATGTCGACCAGTGTCCGCATCACGGCTTTGAAAAAGCCCATATGACCCAAATCTTGTATAAGGGCTTAAATAGTGAAACCCGTAGGTAGGTAGAAACAATGAGTGGTGGAGAGTTTAATCATCAGGATCCTGATAAATGTTTTGACTCATTTATCGAGTTAGATGAGAAAACTAGGCATTGGGCTTCAATGAGAGAACCATAAATATCTAGAAACCCAATTCATAGGGTCAATAAATTTGATAATGGTTCGGATATCCTTAGGCGTCTAGAGACCTTAGAGGTTAAGGGTATGAACTATAACAATGAGCCTCAGTTTTACCCAAGTTAAGCTACCCGTGACCAGGTTATTGTCTTACATGGCGGTATGAACTCTAAATATGAGGGTTGACCCAAGTTTGATCCATACTCAAATACCTACAACCCTGGATGGAGACATAACCCAAATTTCTCGTGGTCCAAGGAACCCATCAAGGTAACGCTTTTAGAAATCCACCACCAGGTTTCCATAGGAACCAAAATCAAGCCCAAGAACCAAGCCAAGATGATACAAAGTGGATGACTTTATAAGAATCTCTAAAACTCTTAGCCCATCAAGATTTCCAGAGCATCCAAAGGTTCGATGACTTCGTCCTGATGAATCAATAGAATAATGCTCAAGATATTATCAATGTAGAGACTCAAATTAGTCAACTTTCAAATAGGCTAAATGATATGGAGAATGGGAAATTTCCTAGTCAACCGACTCCGAATCCGAAAGGAGTCCACCAGGTTAGTGGGTCAGGTAGTCCTACTGAGCACGTTCAAGAAGTCATTACCCGCAGGAGTGGCAAAACAGTTGAAAACACCGTAGAGCAACCTAAGGGTAGTAATCAAACCGAGAAAGAGTCCGAGGTCGACAAAACTCCTAGAGATACTAATGGGCCTGAGAAAATTGCGGTCCCAAATGAGGAAAATGTCACTGAGAGAGTGTTTACTCCACCCGCACCATTTCCCCAAAGGCTTGTGATCGTTTCAGAAAAGTGGTAAAAATAGTTCGTTGGCTGAGACTTGTGAAGATTCGTTTTAGACCTAATTTTGATTTAAATTAAAAAATAAGTAAAATATTTTAATAATTAGGAAGAACTGGAACCCAGGATTCCACCAAAATCACTTCTGATTGATTTCTACAATAATTCTTTAACAATTATAGCTTTTTTATTGACTCTGTTTCTTTGCCAAAAATAGATTTCTAAAAAATTAACTGTAAATCATAAGCATAACGCATCAAAATCTCTTAAGTCTCAACATACACCATCAAACAAAATCAACACTAATTAAGAAAAATCATAAATCAATTAAAAATCAACGCAAAAGTCCTTAAGAATAAAAAATAGTTACCATTCATTCAAGAAATATGGTTTCCTCCATTGTCCCAGTGGTTGGGTTTATCTCCTCATGATGCACATACTCTCAAAACAATTATTCATGGCTCAAAAGTGTGTAAAAGAAGAAAAAATAATAACAGAAGGTTCGTAACGGTGTAATACGTTGCAAACCACTGTTCTCACTGTTACAGAAGAAAAGTGTTTCTAGCTGAAGATAAACGTTGCAAATGCTAAGATATCTGTTGCAGACGGGTTGAAGAAACCATTGCAGCTGAAAATAAATGTTGCAAAGCTCCAGATAAACGTAGCAAAACGGTTGAAGAAACCGTTGCCTTTTCTTTGTTCTTCACGTCTTCTTCAGCAGAAGCAACACACTTTTTCCTGTGATAATTTTTTCCTCCTTCTGTTGGCCTCCTAAGCTTGACCCAACCTCTCTCAATCCCCTGTATCCTTTTAATTGACTTAAACAACCCCTTTTCTACATTACATGAGCAAGGAATCTCCAAGAGAATTCCTTTCTCTTTTTTTCCCGGCCGAACTCCCATTCCCTTCTGCCAATCCCTGCCTCTCTATTTATAGTTCTTAGATCCTCCAAACTCGAAAAGGATATTTACCCATCAATTCTAAACCAACCCAAACTCTAAAAACACGTTTTAATTCACCAAATCCGAGTAAAACTCTTTTCTCTTTATTCTTGAGAATAACCTATTTCCGGCTATTTTCATGGCGTGAAACTCTTGTTTTTGACGCATATGAATCATGTAAGCAACGTGTTAGAATTTTGGTATATCTAAACCTCCTAAATCCCATAAAAATCCGGTTCCCAAACATATCAGGAGAAGCTTCACGCGGAGAAAATATTTTCCCGCCATTTTCATTTAAAAAAAAAAGAGGTGCCCCAATCCAAAAGTAGGGTGCCTTTATTAACCACCCTGGGTGCCTTTAATAATTTATGGGTGCCTTTATCACTTTTTTAAACCAATTTTTTCACAAATGTTTATTTCTCAAAAATACCTACAAGCACATAAAATAACCCAATAAGTACACAATCGAGCACTGGTAATACAGAGAATTGAGAACAATTTAAACATAAAAATGTGTCTATCAGCTTGCCAAGAAAAACCCTGGCATTTATGCTGAAATCCTAGACATCTTTAAGAGGTTAAGATCAAAATTCCCCTGTTAGATGCAATTAAACATACGCCAAACTATGCCAAGTTCCTAAAATACATGTGTAGGGTCAAAAATAACATGAGTGTGCGTAAAAAGGCATTCTTGACCCAACAAGTTAGTTCCATACTTTCACAACAGTACCCAGTCAAATTCAAAGATCCTGGTTGCCCCACTGTCACCTGCACTATAGGCAATCAGCGGATAGAAAATGCATTATTAGATCTTGGGGCTAGTGTGAATCTTTTACCGTTTTCGGTATATGAACAACTTTGACTAGGTGAGATAAAACTGAACTAGGATTACACTTCAGTTAGCCGATAGGTCAATCAAGATTCCACGTGGAATTATTGAAGACGTTTTGGTTCAGGTAGAAAACATTATATATCCATTTGACTTTGTGACTCTAGACACTCAATCTATCTCAGACCAAGAAATCCACATTCCAATCATCCTAGGTCGACCATTCTTAGCAACTGCTAATGCAATAATCCATTATCAAAATGGTCAAGTAGAATTTTCTTTTGGCAATAAGAAAATCTCGGTGAATGTTTTTAAAGCCTTCCAAGCCCCTGCGGACCACGAAAACTATGAGTCTGTATGCATGATTGATTCTCTAGTTGAAAATACTTTTCAAACCATTATTGTTAGTGACCCGTTAGAGGATTGCTTATCCCATTTTGGAGCCTACTATGATACGGATGATCATTTTAAAGAAGTTAATACGTTGTTAGATTCCGCGCCAGTAATGGATTATGGAAAATGGCAACGTAAACCTGAACCTATTCCACACACTACATATAAGCCTACCCATCTTTAATTAAATCTCCCACCCTTGAGTTAAATTTGTTACCAGATACGTTGAAAACTGTGTTTCTAGGCAACGAGAATACTCTTCATGCCATAATCGCCTCTGACTTAGAGACTGATCCGGAAACTAAACTAGTTAGTGTTCTCCGAGAGCACAAGAATGACCTTGGGTGGACCATAGAAGATTTGAAAGGTATTAGTTCTGATGACTGTATGCACCGAATCTACCTAGAGGAAGGTGCCAAAACTTCAAAAGAAATGCAGAGACGATTGAACCCCAACATGAAAGCTGTTGTCCGCATAAAGGTGCTAAAGTTGTTAGATGAGGATATCATATACCCTATCTATGATAGTAAATGGGTCAGCTCTGTCCAGGTTGTCCCAAAGAAGTCTGGGATTACAATAGTTGAGAATGAGGACAATGAATTGATCCCCACCCGTGTTACTACTGGGTGGAGAGTTTGTATAGACTACCGTAAGCTGAACTCAGTCACTAGGAAATACCATTTTCCTTTACCATTCATCGACCAAATGCTAGAAAGATTAGGCGTTCATAACCATTACTTTTTTATGGATGGATACTCTGGGTATAACCAAATTCCCATAGCTCCAGAAGACCAGAAGAAAACAACTTTCACATGTCCATTTGGTAGTTTTCCTTACAGGCATATGCCTTTCGGGTTGTGTAATGCACCGGCAACATTCCAACGTTGCATGATAAGTATATTCTCGAACATGGTGGAACGGTTTCTCGAGGTTTTTATGGATGGTTTTTCGGTTTTTGGTTTTTATTTCGATATTGCACCACCTTACACTAGTTCTAGAAAGTTGTAAAGAAAATAATTTAATCCTTAACTGGGAAAGTGTCATTTTATAGTTAAATATGGGATAGTGTTAGGTCATGTGGTATCTGCTAAGGGAATAGAAGTTGATAGACCCAAGGTTGACCTAATTTCAAAATTAATGCCACCTAAGAATATAACAGGAGTTAGATCTTTCCTTGGTCATGCTGGATTTTATCGTTGTTTCATCAAAAAATTTAGCAAAATTGCTTTACTTCTGTCGAACCTACTTGCTAAAGATACTACCTTTGTATTTGATGAAGCATGTGTTGAAGCTTTTGACAAGCTTAAATCTTTGTTAACTTCTTCCTGTATCATCCGACCACCTGATTGGAACATTCCATTTGAACTCATGTGTGATGTGTTTATTTATGCGTCTGGTGCTGCCCTTGGCCAACGACATAATAAAGCAACTTCTGTTATTTACTATGCCAGTAAAACCCTTAATGATGCCCATGTAAACTACACCACTAATGAGAAGGAATTGTTAGCCATCGTGTTTTCTCTAGAAAAATTTAGATCATACCTTCTTGGGTCAAAAGTCATAGTTTACTCTAATCATGCCATGCTCAAGTATCTTCTCTGTAAGAAGGACTCGAAGCCTCGAATGATTAGATGGGTTTTACTGTTACAAGAATTTACTCTAGAAATTCGTGATAAAAAGGGTTATGAAAATATAGTAGCCGACCATTTATCCTGTATTCTTGCTGAGTCTAGAGATAATGAGAGACCAGTCCTAAACACATTCCCTGAGGAACAATTGTTTTCCATCTCTCAGTTACCCTGGTTTGCTGATATTGTTAATTATTTGGTAACTGGTCAAATACTTGAGCATTGGTCTAAACAGGATAGAGTAAAATTCTTGTCTGAAGTCAAGCATTTTTTCTGGGATGATCCCTACTTATTCAAATATTGTCCAGATCATATCATCCGTCGTTGTATTCCTGATAACGAAATCTCTAGTGTGCTTATTTTATGTCACTCTGGAGCCTGTGGGGGTCATTTTAGTGCAAAGAAAACAACTGCTAAGGTCTTGCAATCTGGTTTCTATTGGATGTATTTATTTAAAGTTTCCCACAAATTTTGTCAAAGTTGTGAAAGATGTCAAAAATTAGGAAGATTGACCCGCCGTAATATGATGGCACTGAATCCTATATTAATAGTAGAAATATTTGATATATGGGCTATAGATTTTATGTGTCCTTTTGTTAATTATTTTGGCAACTTTTATATTCTGCTAGTTGTTGACTATGTGTCCAAGTGGGTTGAAGCTATAGCTACCAAGACAAATAATCGCCACGTTGTGATCAAGTTTGTTAGAGAGAACATTTTCTCTCATTTTGGTATACCTCGAGCAATTATTAGTGATGGAGGTTCCCATTTTTGCAATCGATTTTTTTTGGCCTTCGCCAAGAAATACTCCATCACGCATAAGGTTTTTACACTTTACCACCCTCATACTTGTGGCAAAGTAGAAGTGTCTAATAGGAAAATCAAACAAATCTTGGAAAAGACAGTAAACCCCACCCGAAAAGATTGGCCTTTACGTTTATTGGATGCTTTGTGGGATTACCAACCGGTTTTAAGACTCCTTTAGGGATGTCTCCGTACAGACTTATCTTTGGTAAAGCCTGTCATTTGCCAATAGAGTTAGAACACCATGCTTATTGGGCCATTAAAAAGCTGAACTTTGACATGTCCACTGCTGGAGGCAACCGTAGACTACAACTTAATAAGTTGTAAGAAATTCGCAATGATTCTTACCAAAGTTTGAAAATTAACAAAGAGAAAACCAAAGTTTTTCACGACAAATTAATTCTTCGAAAGTCGTTTACCCCAGGGCAAAAAGTTCTCATATATAATTCTCGTCTTCATTTCTTTCCTGGTAAGCTTAGATCTCGTTGGACTGAACCATTCTATGTCAAGTCCGTGTCTCCGTACGGTGCTATTGAGATTATAAATCATGATACTAGAAAGAATTTCAAAGTAAATGGTCAATGATTAAATCCATTTATCGAATTGACCAACCCTGAAGTGGAAAATATAAATTTAGAGGATCCCGTTTGTCATGGCTAATTTTCTGCAAGTACATTTTGTCTGATTGAAGACGTTAAACTTAGCGCTCTATAGGAGACAACCCATATGCTTTTGCTACACAATGCTGGTAATATCTTTCATTATCCCTTTTACTTTGCTCGGTAATTCTCTTTGTTCACGCTTTTATTTATTATCTTTAGAACATCGCGGACTATGTTCAATTTAAGTTTGGGGGTATGGGAAAAAAATTTTAGTGCAATAATAAAACTCCGAAGGTTAGAAACTTGTGAACAATTCAGGATGACACTAACCATCCTAAGTAGATAGATTCAAATTTCTTAGCTGTAGGAGTTAAGGGACCCAACTAAATGGTCTATTCATAAAAGGACAAAGTTCAGGTGTTAGAAATAACATGATAGTCGTCACCATATCTCGGAATCATCACCATATCACGTTTTATTTTTATTTTTGTAACTTTTTTTGTTTCTCTAAGTGATTTGGTGGGGTATCGCCTTGTTGTCGCCAGGATGAAGTAGCATGATTGAGATCAAGCCCCATTATTTTAATTGAACCTGAACAATTTTTTTTTTGACACTTGGATAGAAATATATGTGTGTTATCCCTGTCTCCGTCGCCTAAGCAAGCGTGGAAAGCAGGATCCATGGGAACTATCATGTAATCTGCTGACAAGGAGCATGCGCTTATATTCAAAAGATCTAATCATGTTATTGAAAAAATAAAAAAGGTAAACATAATTGTATATTTTCAATAAATCGACCGCTGGGCCCCTTGTATATACCAGCTGAGTTGATACTAGAAATTAGGATTCAGACCAGTGGGTGTGTGTCTGAATCTATCAGGGACAGACAATCATATAGATATTCTGGAAAACACCCTTCACTTTAGTCAACATGCGCACACTTCTATTTCCATATTCATCTTCTTAATCTATTCATGTGATTGTGGTTTATTAGATTCCGAGTATCGTGGTCCATTGTGCAACTTTCTGAGTAGTGATTTGTTTTCTTATATATGAATTTTAGTACGAAGAGTGCAAACTCGTGTACAACAATTGGATTCAAAACAGGGTAACTCCTCCCACAGCCAAAGAATTTTGTAGCCAACTAAATAACATGTTTAGTGTCTACCCTCAATTGTTCACAAATAGCTAGAGTTTGTAGTAAAGGTTTTGTAGGTATACCTCTTGTAAACCCTCACGAGACAAAACTCGTCCACTAGGGACACCTAGGGTTTAAAGGCTTGTTGCACACGCTAAGTGCAATCGCGATGTCTGCGAAAGTGAGTTAAGATTTTTACTTCATTAGTTTTGCTCGAGGACTACCAAAATATAAGTTTGGGGGGTATTTGATAGACATTCGCATGCGCCATTATCGCAAGAACGATTTGCATGTTGTAAACATGCCACAAATATGCTATTGCCATACTAAGTTGACTGATAGACACATTTATGTGTCTTAATTTGATCTCATATTTGTATTTTTAGTTCTCATTTTATGTTACTAATATTATTATTTGCTTTGTTTTTAGGTATTTTGTGGAATTAATAATGGTAGAAAATTGGCTTTAAAAAGTGCGAAACGCACCCAAGAAATTTATAAAGGCACCCATGTGAATTGCTAAAGGCACCCCATGCTTGGATAAATGCACCCACTCTCTTTATTTCAAATAAAAAAAGTGGCGGGATTTTTCAAACTCTTAGCTGTGGAGAGTTGTACGTGAATTGAAGGAGATTATCAAGGGTTTTAAGATAATATATCTACTTCCCTATAACTAGAAGGTTCCACACAAAGTATGGAAACGAATCCGCCACTCGTGATATTCGAATCTTGGAAAGAAAATTGGGAGGAATATTTTGTGTTTATCTTTCGAGTTATACTCTTGGGTTTGGTTTTTAAGAAACCCTAAACAAGTTTAGAAACAAAATCAAAAGAGTCAACAACCGAGAACGAAACCAGATAAAAAAAAAGAAGAAAATCATCAAGATATGAAGATCAAGAAGATAATAAAATCCCGAGATTGTTTTTCTTGAAAGCAAAGATTTGGAGGAGTTATTGGAAGAGATTCGCAAGTTGTATGGGTTGTAGTCTATAAATAGAGAGGTTGGGAGCGACTGGAAGGGTGACAGAGAGAAGAATCGAGAGAAACAATTGAGAAAAAAAATCTGCAACTTTTTGGGTTTTCAGTCCGAAGAGAGGTAGAAGAAGAAGATAACACACTCGGGAACTGTTGCAGAAAACTGTTGCCATTTCTTTTGTATTCAACAGCTTCTGCGATGGTTTATGCTACAATCCCAGCGGCATTAGAGATTCTAATACACATTTTAACTGTGCTTCTTTTACTGCGACTGAGAACAGTCTTTCTGAACTGCAATGTAAGACTGTTCTTCTTTTATTGCTTTCTTGGTATGTCGTTAAATTGTTAGAGGAGATTAAAAGAGAGTTGTAAGCCTATTTTTGATCAATAAAATTTAATGTTTAATCAGTTCTCTTGTGTTTTTCTTGCCATGAGTAGCTAAATAGCTCATCTAGGATTA
>JAJJMC010020648.1:75000-81326 GCA_023531435.1 Papaver californicum | reverse complement strand
TTGTTGCTAATCATTTATTAGCAAAAATTGAAAAGCTCAACATCAGGGGGGAAAAAGAAATAATAGTAACTTGGTCCCGGGCATCTACCATTATACCCACAATGATCGGCCATACAATTGCTATTCATAATGGAAAAGACCATCTGCCTATTTATATAACAGATCGTATGGTGGGTCACAAATTGGGAGAATTTGCACCTACTCTAAATTTCCGGGGACATGCGAGAAGCGATAATAAATCTCGTCGTTAATGTTAATAATAATAAAGTTAATATGGGTGCTCGTCGTTCATTAGTGGGAGGTTAACCTTATGATAAAGAGGGACCCAGATGTGGAAGTATCCGCTTTAGGTCAACATATATGTATGTCTGCTCACAAAGCACGAAGAGTAATCGATCAGATTCGTGGGCGTTCCTACGAGGAAACACTTATGATACTAGAACTCATGCCTTATCGAGCATGTTATCCTATTTTTAAATTGGTTTATTCAGCAGCAGCAAATGCTAGTCACAATATGGGTTTCAAGGAAACAGATTTAATCATTAGTCAAGCCGAAGTCAACGAGGGTACTATTGTGAAAAAGTTAAAGCCTCGAGCTCGAGGACGTAGTTATCCGATCAAAAGACCCACCTGTCATATAACTATTGTATTGAAAGATATATCTAAAGATCAAGACTATTTCATATGGTTAAGAAAAACGGGATATGTATATATAGATAAATATACGGATGTTAGAGAGAGGTATCTATGTATGGTAGAGCACGAAAGACTAAAATGGGCTAATGAAGAAAGCGAGGGTGTATGGGACAAAAAATAAATCCACTTGGTTTTAGACTTGGTACAACCCAAAAGCACCAGTCCCTTTGGTTTGCACAACCAAAAAGTTATTCTGAGGGTCTACAGGAAGATCAAAAAATACGGGATTGTATCAAGAATTATGTACAAAAAAATATGAGAATATCTTCGGGTGTAGAGGGAATTGCGCGTATAGAGATTCAAAAAAGAATCGACCTGGTCCAGGTCATAATCTATATGGGATTTCCAAAATGGTTAATAGAGGGTAAACCGAGAGGAATTGAAGAATTACAGATCAATGTACAAAAAGGTTTTAATTCTGTGAACCGAAAACTCAACATTGCTATTACAAGAATTGCAAAACCCTATGGAGACCCTAATATTCTTGCCGAATTTATAGCTGGGCAATTAAAAAATAGAGTTTCATTTCGAAAGGCAATGAAAAAAGCTATTGAATTAACTGAGCAAGCAGATACAAAAGGAATTCAAGTACAAATTGCAGGACGTATCGACGGAAAAGAAATTGCGCGTGTCGAATGGATCAGAGAAGGCAGGGTTCCCCTACAAACCATTCGAGCTAAAATTGATTATTGTTCGTATACAGTTCGGACTATTTATGGGGTATTAGGCATAAAAATTTGGATATTTGCAGACGAGAAATAATCAAAGATCTCTTCTTTTACTTTTCTATCTAGCACTGGACAAAAAAAACCTTTCATTTTTTTCTCTTTAATCTAAAATGATTAATTTCAAATCTTCTAATTCTATAGGGTTAAATAAAAATTAGATTGACCCTTTGGTATAATTGCTATGCTTAGTGTGTGACTCGTCGGTTTTTTTAGTTTAGATTAGATTAAAAAAGGAAAGGACGGCCCCAAAGTCTGAACTAAGAACTATGTAACTAATAACCAGCTCATTGCTTCGTATTATCGGGATCCAAAGAAACAGTCACTATATGATGTATTGATCATATCGTTGTAGCAACTGAAATCTTTTTTATATTACATATACATAAAAGAAAAACCAATCTGATCGTGGATTGTGATGTGAAACAAAAAAAAGGATGTGGATAAATGGAAGGGGGAGAGAAAGAGAGAAGGAGAATATCAATGATATATGATTCCAATATGTATGGTCTATGAATAATCTCATACAAAGGCAGTGTAATAAAGCATCAATATGGATTCGGCCATAATCATAATTAATCATTAAATGAATCCGGTTCATAGGAAAAAGAAATACAAATAAAAGAGAGCTTCGAGTCAATAAAGACTGAGTAGATTGACTCAGGAACAACAAATTGAATTAGGAGCTCCGTTGCAGAGTTCAGGCCGAGCCATTAACCAAGAAGTGATGGGAACGACGGAACCTATGACTGCAGAAGATTCCATTGAAAACGAATCCTAATGATTCATTAGGTGGGATGGCGGAAAGAACCAGGAAACCTATTCATTTATTCTGAGAGGTCAAGGACTGACCCTACGAATTAAACAGATATTGAAAGAGTCAATATTCGCCCGCGAAGGCCTTATTGGATTGCTAAGTTTTTTGGATTCAATAAAGGTCAAAATAAAGATTCGTAAAAAAAATTCTATATTCTAGAGGTATATTTCCGGTTGTATATAAAACCCAAGATATATAAATTTTTACGTGACAGATTAGATCTCAAAAAACCTATGATTCAGTCTATTAGAAATTCAATACATATTCGTAATATTATGGAATCATTTCATTCGCGAGGAGCTGGATGAGAAGAAACTCTCATGTCCGGTTCTGCAGTAGAGATGGAATTGAGAATAACAAACAACCATCAACTATAACCCCAAAAGAACCAAATTCCGTAAACAACATAGAGGAAGAATGAAGGGAATATCTTACCGAGGCAATCATATTAGTTTCGGTAGATATGCTCTTCAGGCACTTGAACCGGCCTGGATCACATCTAGACAAATAGAAGCAGGGCGACGAGCAATGACACGATATGCGCGTCGTGGTGGAAAAATATGGGTACGTATATTTCCAGACAAACCTGTTACATTAAGACCTACAGAAACGCGTATGGGCTCGGGGAAGGGATCTCCCGAATATTGGGTATCTGTCGTTAAACCGGGTCGAATACTTTATGAAATGGGTGGAGTATCAGAAATTGTAGCCAGAGAAGCTATTTCAATCGCTGCGTCCAAAATGCCTATACGAACTCAATTCCTTATTGCAGAATAGGGATGTGCAACCAAAGGAAAGGAGTCTTTGTGATGAAAAAACAAACAACCGCAGGCCTTTTTTTCTGGACAAAAAATATTTCTTTTTTCTTTTGCCCTTTCTTTGCATTGAAAGAAACGATAAAAAATAATGATATGATTCAACCTCAAACCCTTTTAAATGTAGCGGACAACAGTGGGGCTCGAAAATTGATGTGTATTCGAATCATAGGAGCTAGTAATCGTCGATATGCTCATATTGGTGACGTTATTGTTGCTGTAATCAAAGAAGCAGTGCCCAATATGCCTCTAGAAAGATCAGAGGTGATCAGAGCTGTAATTGTACGTACATGTAAAGAACTTAAACGTGACAACGGTATGATAATACGATATGATGACAATGCCGCAGTTGTCATTGATCAAGAAGGAAATCCAAAAGGAACTCGGGTTTTTGGTGCGATCGCTCGGGAATTGAGACAGTTGAATTTTACTAAAATAGTATCATTAGCTCCTGAGGTATTATAAATACTATCTAGAATAAAGACTAATAGACAAGCCCGTGATATGATAGAGTAGGGTCTTGGGAATGAATTAAATTAATTTTGTAGATTATGTATCACGTATATCCCTTAACTTTATAATAAAAAAAATAACGAGCATGTTGATTATATTAAAACTCGGAGGCACCAATAATTATAGTTCATCATGGGTAGGGACACAATTGCTGACATAATAACTTCGATACGAAATGCTGACATGGATAAAAAAGGAACGGTTCGAATAGCATCTACGAATATTACCGAAAACATTGTGAAAATCCTTCTACGAGAAGGCTTTATCGAAAACGTGAGAAAACATCGAGAAAGCAACAAAAATTTCTTGGTTTCAACCCTTCGACATAGAAGGAATAGGAAAGGGCCATATAGAACAATTTTAAAACGTATCAGCCGGCCCGGTCTACGAATCTATTCCAACTCTCAACGAATTCCTAGGATTTTAGGAGGAATGGGGATTGTTATTCTTTCTACTTCTCGAGGTATAATGACAGACCGAGAAGCTCGGCTAGAAGGAATCGGAGGAGAAATTTTGTGTTATATATGGTGATCTTTCTGATATCTGAATTGAATTGGTAACTTCCTATATTGCGAAAAAAAAAAAAAAGAGGAAGGACTGGTTGCCTAATATCACTCCTCCTCCATTAGTTGATACTTCAAGGGGGTTACCTGAAATGAAAGAACAAAAATGGATTCATGAAGGTTTAATTACTGAATCACTTCCCAATGGCATGTTCCGGGTTCGCTTAGATAATGAAGATCTGATTCTAGGTTATGTTTCAGGAAGGATCCGACGTAGTTTTATACGGATACTACCAGGAGATAAAGTCAAAATAGAAGTAAGTCGTTATGATTCAACAAGGGGACGTATAATTTATAGACTCCGCAATAAAGATTCGAACGATTAGGTGTATTTTTTTCGACATTATTTTCGTGGGGATACAACTCGAGGTTCAAAATTCCAAGAGACTTATTTTCTTCCAAGGAGTAGATTCGGAATTAAGGTAAGGAATGACAAATATGAAAATAAGGGCCTCTGTTCGTAAAATTTGTGAAAAATGTCGACTGATTCGCCGTCGGGGACGAATTATAGTAATTTGTTCCAACCCGAGACATAAACAGAGACAAGGATAATCCTTCGAAAAAGGACCCAACGTACAAATAAAATGAAGGATCTGTTTTAACCTGAAATGGATATATCCGTATATCTCTGACTCATATTGATGAGATGATAAAAGATGGCAAAACCTATACCAAGAGTTGGTTCACGTAGGAATGGACGTATTAGTTCACGTAAGACTGGACGTAGAATACCAAAAGGAGTTATTCATGTTCAAGCAAGTTTCAACAATACCATTGTAACAGTTACAGATGTACGGGGTCGGGTGGTTTCTTGGTCCTCCGCCGGTACTTGTGGATTCAGGGGCACAAGAAGAGGGACACCGTTTGCTGCCCAAACCGCAGCAGGGAATGCTATTCGTACAGTAGTCGATCAGGGTATGCAACGAGCAGAAGTCATGATAAAGGGTCCTGGTCTCGGAAGAGATGCAGCATTACGAGCCATTCGTAGAAGTGGTATACTATTAAGTTTCGTACGGGATGTAACCCCTATGCCACATAATGGATGTAGACCTCCTAAAAAAAGACGTGTGTAGAAATAAGAATGGAACAGATTTCAAGAGAAAAAAATGATTCAATAATCTGATCAAAAAAAATTACTATGCTTCGAGAGGAAGTAGCAGTATCTACTCGGACACTACAGTGGAAGTGTGTTGAATCTAGAGCAGACAGTAAGCGTCTTTATTATGGCCGTTTTATTTTGTCTCCGCTTATGAAGGGTCAAGCCGATACAATAGGCATCGCGATGCGAAGGGCTTTGCTTGGAGAAATAGAAGGAACATGTATCACACGTGCAAAATCTGACAAAATACCACATGAGTATTCTACTATAGTAGGTATTGAAGAATCCGTACATGAAATTTTAATGAATTTGAAAGAAATTGTATTAAGAAGTAATCTGTATGGAACTCGCGACGCATCCATTTGCGTCAGGGGTCCTGGATACGTAACTGCTCAAGACATCATCTCACCGCCTTCTGTGGAAATTGTTGATACTACACAGCATATAGCTAGCCTAACGGAACCAATGGATTTGTGTATTGGACTACAAATCGAGAGGAATCGTGGATATCGGATGAAAACACCAAATAATGCACAAGATGGAAGTTTTACTATAGATGCAGTATTCATGCCTGTTCGAAATGCGAATCATAGTATTCATTCTTATGGGAATGGAAATGAAAAACAAGAAATACTTTTTCTAGAAATATGGACGAATGGAAGTTTAACTCCTAAAGAAGCACTTCACGAGGCCTCCCGTAATTTGATCGATTTATTTATACCCTTTCTACATGCGGAAGAACGTGACACAAATTTAGAGGACAATCAAAACATAGTTACTATACCCTTTTTTACCTTTCAGAATAAATTGGATAAACTAAGCAAAAGCAAAAAAGAAATAGCATTGAAATGTATTTTTATTGACCAATCAGAATTGTCTCCCAGGATCTATAATTGTCTCAAAAGGTCCAATATATATACATTATTAGACCTTTTGAATAAGAGTCAAGAAGATCTTATGAAAATAGATCATTTTCGCATAGAAGATGTAAAACAGATATTAGATATTCTACAAAAGCGTTTCGCAATTGATTTACCAAAGAACAAGTTTTCTTTTTTGAATCCATTGGAATGATTTAATCCTTTTTAGAAAGAAAAA
>JAJJMC010020648.1:37500-70000 GCA_023531435.1 Papaver californicum | reverse complement strand
CAGATAGCTGCCAAGAAGCACAAGCCAGAAAACAAAATATGTGCCCCGGCCACACCTTCGTAACTCCAAATACCCGGATTCGTTATAGTCCCTCCTGTGATACTCCAACCACCCCAGGAATTCGTTATTCCTAAACGAGTCATGAAAGGTATAACGAACATACCTTGTCTCCACATTGGATCAAGAACTGGGTCAGAGGGATCAAAAACAGCTAATTCGTATAGAGCCATCGAACCGGCCCAACCAGAAACTAGAGCTGTATGCATTATATGGACAGAAAGTAACCGGCCGGGATCATTCAATACAACGGTATGAACACGATACCAAGGCAAACCCATGGAAATACCCCTTTATCAAAGAAAAATAGATACTATGTTACTTTATCGCATTGGAAAAGACTCTGCTTATGCTATGGACTTCTCCTTTTCAATGGATTATCTCGGAGCAAGGGTGCATTTATATTGCATTCCGTTGGTAATAACAGAAAAATTCTGTTCGTAGGAACAAAGAGAAGCAAATCTATTCTATACCCGATAAGTACCAATACGCAATGGGGGGATGGGTCCCATTTTAGATGAGTGAATTAGAGATGCTTGTTCATCATTTGAACATCGCAGCTCATTCATAATAATTTTTTTTATTCATTCCATCTTCTTCGATGAACTTTACAATCTATGGATAAAACCCGAAAACATAAATATTATGAAAAAAAGAAAACCCGTTGTTACGTTTCCACATCAAAGTGAAATTTTAGTACTTAAAAACCTTTTTCTTTCATTTAATGCCTATTGGTGTTCCAAAAGTACCTTTTCGGATTCCTGGAGAGGAAGATTCGGTTTGGGTTGACGTATAGTGCGACTTGTCAGACATATTGGGTCATATGGGATTTCCCCGTTTTCTCCCCCGATCGAGATATCCTCTGTTTCACCCAAGAAAGATTGATTGAACCATCAATAATTTGAAGCGTGAAGTGCAATTAGAGCAATTTATTTGGGGGATCAATATGCATTTTTCAATTAGAAGAATTTATGGTTGGCTTGGTTGGACCAAAAAAATGAAGTATCCAGGCTCCGTTCAAAAAAACCCAATCGGTAAAATATGTATGATTACCTTTTGTATCATAAAGAATTCCTATATTATACCAGCGACCTCAAACCGCCAATCAATCGACGGAGTGAGTCATCATACTTTTCCAGTGATTGGCGGAAGCGGAAGACATAAAATGAATAAAAAAAGTATTAGCAAACAAAAGAAGCGGTATTGGGATCATTTGTCCTATATGTGCAAATAGAGGTCGGGTAAATCTTTCCCCGGAGTAGAGCATAAACCTAAACGAATTGAAGAGGCCCATTCCGGAACAAGAAAATGACATCGTAATCGGAATTGGATTTCGATGAAACAATATATCAATGAGGGTAAATTTA
This sequence comes from Papaver californicum, assembly GCA_023531435.1. Lineage (NCBI taxonomy): Eukaryota > Viridiplantae > Streptophyta > Magnoliopsida > Ranunculales > Papaveraceae > Papaver > Papaver californicum. The sequence goes on along the minus strand of JAJJMC010020648.1, from coordinate 68,576 downwards.
GTGAGCTCTTTTTAGGGGTAAGTGAGTCAAAACCCTGCTCTGCTTTCTTGAAAAATAGAAGACTAAAGGCCCTTCATTCATTAGGAGTTAGAAAAATCCTCCTATGAAAAAAGGGGAAAATAAAGAGGGCTGGAATCGACACATTGATTCTTTTTTTTTGAACCGTATGCATCTAAAGGTGCGTGTACGGTCCCTAAGGGATACAATTTTGTCCTAATCAACCGACTTCATCGAGAAAGAATACTTTTTTTAGGCCAACAAGTCGATAGCGAGATCGCAAATCAACTTATGGGTCTCATGATATATCTCACTATAGAGGATGATACAAAAGATGTTTATTTGTTTATAAACTCCCCCGGTGGGTGGGTAACACCCGGAATAGCTATGTATGATACTATGCAATTTGTGCAACCAGATGTACATACAATATGCATGGGATTAGCCGCTTCAATGGGGTCTTTCGTCCTGGTCGGAGGAGAAATTACCAAACGTCTAGCATTCCCTCACGCTTGGCGCCAATGAGTTTTTTATTTGAGAGAAAAAAGAAGACTATGCCTTCGCCAGATAAAATATGAAAAATAAAGTAATAATAGCATGGCACTTCGAGTTCGATATGAGCAAACCATCATTGTTCTTTTATAACATGAGATTCCGTATCGAGAGAGTAGTATGAGACAAAAGGAATTTCTGATTTGATTTTATCTATCGGGGTTCGATTTCAGCGTCACAAACTTTTTTGTTTTCACATCACACATCAGAGGGCTCTTTCCTATATTTCTGTTACGAAATAGTATTAAAATGAAAAAACATACACAAGATTATCCTTTCCCTATTTGATCGGATCAAAAAGAAACTTTGGGATTGCTGAATTACAGACGAGATAAATATATAAAGCAACGGAACCATCATAGTATTTTTTAACTCTCCCGAAAGAAAGGGTGGTAAATGGATTATTTACCGATCTGGGTTTGATAGATCCTCCACTTTAGGTAAAAGTAGATTCCATTCTAGAGCCGTATGCAATGCGCAAAAAATGCCTGTACGGTTCTTCAATTCGATTTTTTCTTGTCTCTTTCTATCATTGAGACAGAGGAAGCATTCATTATGTTATATCATCAGGGTAATGATCCACCAACCTGCTAGCTCTTTTTACGAGGCACAAACAGGAGAATTTGTCCTGGAAGCGGAAGAACTGCTGAAACTTCGCGAAACCCTCACAAGGGTTTATGTACAAAGAACGGGCAATCCATTATGGGTTGTATCCGAAGACATGGAAAGGGACGTTTTTATGTCAGCAACAGAAGCCCAAGCTCATGGAATTGTTGATCTTGTAGCGGTCGAAAATACCGGGGACTTCACGTAAATCTGTGATTCCATTCCGTTTCGAACCATAATTGACTGAGCTATGTTATTTCCTATTTTATTTTCTTACCGAGGTTAAAAGTGGTAGTGGGAAAATATTCAATGAAACGAGAGGAATTCATAATCATCCGGTTAGGATCGATCTAAACCAGCCCATTCTGTATACGATCCAGCATGCCAACTATTAAACAACTTATTAGAAATACAAGACAGCCAATCAGAAATGTCACAAAATCCCCCGCCCTTCGGGGATGTCCTCAGCGTCGAGGAACATGTACTAGGGTGTATGTGCGACTCGTTCAGATCATGAACTGGAACAAAAGAAAGGAGATTTTTTTGACAGTATCAATGATCGGTACCAATGAATAGGAATGGAAAAACCCCATATCACTATCGAAAAAAGGACCTCTATTGTGTATGAAATTTATGGTTTCCTTTGGTATAAATCCAATCATCTCAACTGGAGATGAGAAGCAACTCCCCATTGGTAGCAAATGGTTATCCATTAAGCGGGGGAATGGAATGGTATTTTAGAAGCAGAAAGATTATGCTCCCATTCTTGCAAAAACGGACTAACAGGGTCAGCTACCTAACCAACCTTCATAATGAAATGCCGTTACTGTATGGGTAGATCTAGTTGTGAAAAGACCTATTACTGGATAATTCATGGGTAGAGCCAAAGAGTGTGAACTGTACAAGTTACTAAATAGGTAAGAGGCTCCGGTGTATAGAAAGGACCTCACCGTTTAAACCGTAACCATAGAAACGATGGAACCCACAATTTTTCGTTTTTTATTTACTTTTTTTTTGATACCAAGTATCAATACAATTTCTTATTTCGAGGTGAAATGAAATGCCTCAAAAAAATCGTGGTTGGGAAGGTCATAGTAGCAAAAGCCATTGGAATTTTTTTTTTATACATCGGAAGAATCAGTTTTGTTATTAATAGACTAGGGGGGGAAAGAATGACTGAAAGAAAAGAAATCAATTAGTTATTCATCAAAGTTTCATTTGATTCAATGACCAGAATTAAACGAGGATATATAGCTCGGAGACGTAGAACAAAAATGCGTTTATTTGCATCAACCTTTCGAGGGGCGCATTCAAGACTTACTCGAACTATGACTCAACAGAAAATGAGAGCTTTAGTTTCGGCTCATCGGGATAGGGGCAGGCAAAAGAGAGATTTTCGTCGTTTGTGGATCACTCGTATAAATGCAGTAATTCGTGAGAATAGGATATCTTATAGTTATAGTCGATTAATACATGATCTGCGCAAGGGGCAGTTACTTCTTAATCGTAAAATACTTGCACAAATAGCTATATCAAATAGGAATTGTCTTTACATGATTTCCAACGAGATCATTAAATAAGGGGATTGTAAGGAATCCACCAGAATGATCTAAACGGAGTTCCCCGGAGAATGAACTCCGGGAGGGTAGGGTATAAATTACTATAATAAAGTAGTAAAAAGAAATTAACACGTTTCCATAATAATAATTAAGGACTTTCTCTTTTTCTTCCCCAATTCTTTTTTTCTTATGACATGACAATACAATCTAGATTCTCGAATTTTTGAACAAAACACCAACCAGAGTTGGGGTTCGGGTTGGAATTTTTATTCAATTGAGGCATGGGCGGCCTATTTATTTCTGGTTCTAGGACCAGTAGTTCTAGGGGTCGACTCGGTTCTCTCAAATTGTTTCTCATTATTAAGAAAAGGTAACGAAGATAAAATACGGGCTTGTTTTATAGCAATAGTAATTAATCGTTGTTGTTTCAAGGTTAATCTATTCACTCGTCTAGATAATATTTTTCCTTGTTCACTAATAAATCGACTAATTAAACTCATGTTTCTATAATCAATTCGATCCCCCGATCCAATTGGGGGCAAACGCCTACGAAAAGATCGCTTGGATTTAAGAAAAGGTCGCTTGGGTTTTTCCATTGTTTATTCCTTATCCCGAAAATCCTATTTCTGAATTCGAATTCTTTTTTGATCCGACTGAAATAGGATTTGATTTGTTTCTATATATTATATGTAATTTATTCTTGTTACTTCGAAGGGTAGCACACACACCCTCTACCTCTGGTTCGGTCTATTTCTTTATCTCCCCATGAATTGTATGTTTGCAACAATAGGGACAGAATTTTCTCAATTCCAATCGACTAGGCGTATTGTGTCGATTCTTTTGAGTAATATATCTGGAAACGCCCGATGATTCCTTATTAACACGGTTTCGTATACAACTGGTACATTCCAAAATAACTCTGACTCTAACATCTTTACCCTTGCCCATGAACCTCCCTTGAATTTTGGATTTACCCAACTCTTTGATTTTCGACCCGAAATCAAATTTCAAAAGATTTTGTTGCAATCAATAGAGTAATATAAAGAATAAGTAATACAACAATTTATAACTATCAATTATTTTGAATCCTAGTACATACAGTATTTCATTTAAATATCTTGTATGATTTCTTTAGTTTCCCTAGATCCCATTTATTTCTATTTTCTTAGGCCCTTTGAGTCTAACCCAAGTTTCACTGAGATTGAATCCACTTTTGTTTTTTCCTTTTCTGTCCTTCTATATTTTGAAAATAGGAAAAAAGAATAAAACAAAGAGAGGAAGAAGGATTAGTCACAGATAATTTATTATCTCACTAATCTTCTTCATCCCTTCCCATGTCAATAACTAGAATGAAAAAAACGGGAATGTCAACGCATCTGGGAATAAATGATTAATCTCTATCAATAGCCCTGCTAAAGACCCAAACCATAGAGTACTTAGCACAGGTGCCACAGAGAGATATGTTTTTATATCTCGCATTGCAAACTCTCCTTCTTTATTGTAATACATATATGATCAGATGCATATGTGGTTAAGGATCACTTGTATTAGTAAGTGAAATCCCTAACAAAAATAGATATATACAACGACCCGGTAGATAAGATTTCCCTTTCCTTAAAACAGAAAAAGACGCCCCCCTCTTCCTGAGTATTACCGACAAATATTCATTTCTCTATCCGACGGATTTCATATGTAAATAATTCTTTTATTATATGTTATATGAGACCAAAAAGAACAAATTGCAAGCGAAATTTTTTATTATAGGGGGGAAATAATGATGTGGAAAACAAGACAGGGATTCTCTACAATGACACTGTATACCAATTGAAAGGGATGTAGCGCAGCTTGGTAGCGCGTTTGTTTTGGGTACAAAATGTCACGGGTTCAAATCCTGTCATCCCTACCTATTACTTTTCCCGTGGACAGTAATTGAGATCGATCCTAATTGTACATACATTATGATACTATAGACATACAAAGTATATTAGGCCTACAAAGATAATACTTTTTTATGGTCTTATCTATTGTGATAAGAAGGCGCTCTTAGTTCAGTTCGGTAGAACGTGGGTCTCCAAAACCCGATGTCGTAGGTTCAAATCCTACAGAGCGTGATTCTGTTCTCGAATTACAATGAAATAACTCCACCAACTTAAACAGCAACCTTAATTTGGCCTCCTTGAATTAAAAAAGGAGGAGGTCAATCAAAAACGAGATGTTACTTAATCAAAGGTCCAACTGATCACCGCGTCTGTATTGTAAATATGCAGTTACGAATAATCCAGCCAAAGTAATAGGAATTAGACCTAACACGATTCCAAATAGTAAAACTTCAATCATTTCGGTTTGTTTGAAAGAGGAAAAAGAGAGGTAATATCTATTCTTAAATATAAATCCGAAGCAATAATGAATCTCAATGATCAAGAATTGACAATTGACGCGGGAAGTCACTATAGAATACCTAGAATCTCACAGAAAAAGGTTTTTTTATTAATTGTTCATTCAATTCATTTCAAATAAGTCGTATCTTGCTCAGACCAATAAAAAGAGCGGGAGTTATAGTTGAAGCCGCCAGTAGAAAACCGAAATAACTAGTTAGAGTAGGCATAAAGGAGCTAAATAAGATACGGTCTTTTTATACATATGGTGATAAAACATTTACCTAAGTTTACATAAAAAAAAAAACTGACAAAATCTGCTCCAATGAAAAGTTTTTGATTCATCAATCATTATAGACGGCACTAACAAAGATAGGGTGACAGAAGTAGAAAAAAGATTGATCTAGTGATCCATCATCTCTAACATCTACCGATTCCGTTATTTTGAATCAACAGATTCGTTGAGCAACTATTGAGTCAAGTAAAAAGAAAAAACTTTGTAGTGGAATTTCATTCATTTCATAAAGTAAACTCTTTTTTAATCACTATGGAATCAAATAGAAAATCTTTTCTATTTTGATCATTTCTTTTTCAATTGTATATAATCAAGTTTCCTTTTTGGAGCAAAGGACCTTATCACAACACCTTTAACCTCATAAAAAAAGTCGTAGGCTCTTTAATTGTACATAATATCTCACAAATGCTAAGAAAAAAGTATCGCACGATCGCTGGACGAAATAAAAGCTTTATTTCGGGACAACTCAATTCTAAAACTAGTCATTCTATTATCTTTTCCTTTTAGGTTCTACATGCCGCCTTTCCATATTAGGGAATCCCTCTCTTGTATCTAGGTCAAGAAGGAAAAGAACCTTTGGCTGTAATACGACAATGGTTGCATCACGAATATTGATTGATTCTTCCTTTTTTTCTTTGGTCAAATACTATCTACTCCTATTATTGTACTACTAATCCATTCCTTGAACTCAAAGGATCCGAAGAAAAACCCGTTATATACAACCAAGAAAAGAGGTTTCTAGATTTCGTATCTAATAGAATTGTGTGAATATGATAACATCTTTCATTAATTATTAGAACCCAACCCGGCGAACTCAAGCTTTACCAGATCTTCAGTTTCTAGCCCAAAGCGAGTAATGAAAAGAACCCTATACTACTACAGTACAGAAATTTTGGGTTGAATAGCACATCATCCTTATATATAAGGAACAAAAAAGGAAGAAAGAGTTTATGTAACACTTCTTTTGGATACTGATTTAAATTGCGTTGCTGTGTCAGAAGAAGGGTAGCTATACTGATTCGGTATACTCTAAAGACGCCTTCGGTACACTATTGACGATCTAACAAAGATTAAGGATCCGTGGGTTTCCACTTACTGATCCCATCTTTCACGGAATCGATCCCCTTTGACTGTACAAGAATATGTGGAGCTCAGCATGTCTGGAAGCACGGGAGAACGCGCTTTTGGTGATATTATTACCAGTATTCGATACTGGGTCATTCATAGCATTACTATACCTTCCCTATTCATTGCGGGTTGGTTATTCGTCAGCACGGGTTTAGCTTACGATGTGTTTGGAAGCCCTCGGCCAAACGAGTATTTTACAGAGAGTCGACAAGGAATTCCATTAATAACTGGCCGTTTTGATCCTTTGGCACAACTCGATGAATTTAGTAGATCCTTTTAGGAGGCCCCAATGACTATAGATCGAACCTATCCAATTTTTACAGTGCGATGGTTAGCTATTCACGGACTAGCTGTACCTACCGTTTCTTTTTTGGGGTCAATATCAGCAATGCAGTTCATCCAACGATAAACCTAACCCGAATTGAATTATAGAGCTATGACACAATCAAACCCGAACGAACAAAATGTTGAATTGAATCGTACCAGTCTTTACTGGGGGTTATTACTCATTTTTGTACTTGCTGTTTTATTTTCCAATTATTTCTTCAATTAAGAAAAAGGGAGAGAATAGTGCGAATTCTCTATATCCCACTCGGAAGGATCTCATCTCAAAATTATCCATGGCTGTTTATGTCTCTAGCATGACCACTTGATGAAATGTGGAGGGAAGTGGGGTAAATGGCCGATACTACTGGAAGGATTCCTCTTTGGTTGATAGGTACTGTAGCCGGTATTCCTGTGATCGGTTCAATAGGTGTTTTCTTTTACGGTTCATATTCCGGGTTGGGCTCATCCCTGTAATAATAATATGAACTGAGTTGTAGACAGGAAAAAGTAAGAGCTCAACGGGACCTTACCCCTTTTGTTTAATTCGAGGGGTAAGGTCCCGTTGAGCTCTTACTTTTTCAACGAAATTTTTTTTCATTCCATAAAAAAAGTTTGCAGATAATCCAGTTAATACAAGCACACTATTCTATTCGTAAAAAAAAAGTGGGCCTTTTGCTCCGATGTTTCAAATAGCTCTTTTTTAAGATGATGCTTGCTTTTGGAGAATTAACTCTATTGATTGGATTCATAATACCTGTTCCTACATAGTAGGTATTCGTCCGAAATCGAAAAAAAGGGCGGGAATTAATCTATTTTCTGAATGACATACATAATGTGGATTCCTGTATATGAGACATCATCCAAAGAATTTCTATACTAATAGAAGCTTACTCCATTTATTTTATTATCTCATCAAAGTTTTCCTTTTTTTTTTTAGTTCATCGAAGAAGTTCGAGTTACTCAACGAGCGAATCCACCCCCCTTTTTTATTGTCCACTACTTTTTATAAATCCAAAGAGGCGAGGTTCCGATAAACCTAAAAAAAGGGAATAGTACTTTTTAGGCGTAAGGGGATTAAGAATCATTATTCTTTTGACACAAGAAAAGAAAATTTCACCCTTTTCTTGTGTCGAAGATTAGAAAGAGAAAAAATCCCTCCTATAATAGGTTGTTCCTTTCATTTATTCCTTGCTTTATATTCTCCTACCACTTATGTCGATTATCTACTCCTATTCGAATTTGATTCCCTTTTTCTATATAGAATAGGATACTTTTGATTTCATGTATTTCGTGGCATTTCAAATTTGACAATAGTGAGATAGTAACGCCACTCCTTTTTGGATTGAAAAAGGGAGTTGGATTCACGTCAAATAACGCGTTCTTCACAATATAATACTAGTCTATTACTAGCAGTAAAAGTCAAAGCTAAGTACTTTCCAATATCTTGTATAAAAACAAACAGTAGCAACAAAGCAAGTAAACTAAATCCTATTTTTAACCATACATAATTACATCGATCAAGAAGAATTTGGTTTTTATGAACTTTATGTTAATAAATCCGTGGACCTAAAAATTCATTTCAGACAATTGAACCTTCTCGAATTGTTTCTTTTTCAAAACCAAAAATATTTGTGCCAGAATAACAGATGCCAAGAAGAACAAAAGGCCTTGGACACGTGATGGATCTTGAAGTACTATTTCTGCGTCTCCCTGACCAAATCCACCCACGTTGGGATTACTTGTTAGTGGTTGATCAAGCTTGATAGATTCGCCTTCTGACACAAGAAGTTCCGGTCCTCGAGGTATAATATCGACCACTTGGTGACCGTCTGACGTATCTGCTATGCTTATTTCATATCCCCCTTTTTCTTTACGTACAATTTTACTTACTATACCTGCTGATGTAGCATTATAGACTGTATTGTTACTCTTACTCCCATCGGGATAAATCTGACCCCTACCTCTGTTCCCACCTACATATATAGGATATTTTAAGAAGTGAACGTCTTTGTTAATAGCGGGGTCTGGGGAAAGAATTGGAAAGGTGATTTCACTATATTTCTGACCTGGAACAGGACCTATCACAAGAATATTTTTTTTTGTGGGACGATAACTCTGAAAAGAAAGATTGCCCATCTTTTCTTTCATTTCGGGAGAAATACGATCGGGGGGGGCTAATTCGAATCCCTCAGGCAAAATAAGAACAGCCCCTACATTCAAAGCCCCCTTTTTCCCATTAGCAAGAACCTGTTTCAGTTGCATATCATAAGGGATTCTTACAACTGCTTCAAATACAGTATCAGGAAGTATCGCTTGTGGAACCTCAATATCCACAGGCTTATTAGCTAAATGGCAATTGGCACAGACAATACGCCCAGTCGCCTCTCGTGGATTTTCATAACCTTGCTGCGCAAAAATGGGATATGCATATGAAGTAGATGGCCAAGTTATTACATATAGCATGATCGATACAGAAATGGATCGAGCCATCTGCTCCTTTATCCGAGAAAAGATATTTCTTTTTTGCATGGTCCAATCGTTGATCCCGAGAATTTCTACAATAAATTAGGTAGGTTACTAGTATAGTTCCCTATCCACGATTCTGCTATTGTAATGGAATAATTTTACTGGAATGGAATACAGGAAGAATCTCTGGGATGGGTATAAATAGAAAAGGTAAGTAAGATTTGGAATGCTTTGTTTATGTATGTACAAACAAAGTAACAAACATTATGATTTGATTAATATCGGTGAATCAGCCTTTAGTCATTCATTGAATGATAAATCACTACAAGTGACGGAGATACGCGATTTAAATAACGGAAAATCCAATATTTTAAAAGTGTATCTAGAATTACTGGGAAAGTGGAAACAAGACCAGATATAATTTGATCATTATGATAAAATCCAAAATCCTTGGAGATAGAGCCAATCATTAGTTCCCAACCATGAGGCGAATGGAATCCGATACATAAATCAGTTAATAAAAGAATAGAAAAAGCTTTTATTGTGTCACTTAAGTTATAGAGGAATTCTTTCACCCAAGAATTAAGAACGAGAAGTTCTTCATTACCTAGAATAGAATAACCACTTAGAATAGCGAAACAGATTATATTTGTCGAGAAGTGCAAAATGCTATGAATATGACCCTCATTGTGCATCTTGACCAATTGTAGCGTTTCCTTGTGGATTTCTATACGTAGTTTTTGTATATGTGTCTCCGGGTACTCCTTTATCATTTCGTCCAAAAAGAAAAGTTCTTCTAATTCTATGAATTTTTCTAGAAGATTCTTTTCTTTAATATCAGTCAAAAACATTTCGGATTGCCTAGTATTCCACCAATTTGTAACCCAGGATTCCATATTTTTATTAAATGAGAGAGAAACCCACCAGGGTAAAAATATAATAGATGCAAGATATGTGAGGGTAGTGAATGTTTTCTTTTGTGGCATTTTTAATCTGTAAATTACTAATGAAACTACCTCTTTCGTCGACTCTATCCGATCGAATATTTCTATGAAGCATGAGTTCGATAACAAGGTATCGAACCTATGGATCTACGCCTCCTTTTTTTTTTAGTTAGTCCTTGGATCAAGAAAGAACATAGAAATAAGAGTAAGGGTTTGCTTCGCTTCGAATGAAGAAAAAAGTTTCCGGGTCTTTCAATTAGTCAAATTAGAAACATTAGTCAAATTAGAAACAATTGCATCTTTTCGATTAATGTCCGAAAGAGCCGCCTTTGTTAGATCAATTATTGCGAAGGGCTACCTACAGCCCAGGAATAATGGAGGGAAATTTTGAAAAATATTGAGATAATGGTGAAATCAAAAATGAGTGGCAAAACCTGAGAAAGTTTGGATATTTATAGTTATTAAGGGATCTAATCATTGATGATCAAGCAGGAAAAAGGCGTAGAAAAAGAAAAATCGCTTGACAAAAAAAAAAGAGGAGTTATTTACAATATAGAATCCATCTGTATCTAACGTAACAATTCAAAATAGTAGACCCCCAAAAAAGAAAAATTATAGTCTGAAAGAATTGCGTTTTTTTTGTTTCCACAAAAAAAGTTTCGTTTTCTGTTTATTCCATATACATCCACTTTTGCTCGAATGAACGTTCTGAAAAAACTTAAGTTAAGTTCTATAAAATGAAGATTCATTAGTTCTGTTTCTTTCCCCATGCTAACAAAACATTAATTCTTCGCAGTTCATTTCAAAATACTTCAATTGGTACGCGCAAGAAATAGGCCAATTCCGCCGCTTTTTGTTCAATTTCTCGTGGAGTCAGGTTCTCATCAGTACGAGTCAAGGGAATGGCTCCCTGACCTCTGATTTCCATATAAAGGACACGACGCGGAAAAAGACCCTCTTTAATTTCGATTCTAATCGACTGGACATCTCTCATAAGGAATCGAAGGAAGATACGACGATTTATTCCAGGAAATCCCCAACGAAAAATACACACTATTCCTTCTTTTCGATCGAATCGGTCATAACCACTACCTACATTCCACGAAATTGTGCACCACAAATAGGAGCTAATGAACAGACCCGCGATCCCATAGAAAGACATAACGATGCCTTGTGGAAAAAAGAGGATTTCCTGAGACGGGAATAAGGATATTAGATTCCTACCAAGATAACTAGAAGTTCCAACCAATAAGAACCCTAGTGAACCTAAAAGAAGGATACAGGCCCAGCAGAAATTACTTGTTTTTCGAGACCCCGTTATAAGTTCTATCCATATACGTTCTGAGCGCCAGTTCATACTAGATCAAGTTGCATTTTTTTGGAATTGAGAGAATAACCCAAATGAATTTTACTTTACTTTTTTTGTTCCCGAAGTAACTCTCATCAACTAGCACTATTACGATGTGAACCATTAGAAATAATTCATCAAATTGGTTAGATATAAAAGCGTCTGCTTCATAGGGATCTAGACAATCTTATTTTTTTGAACATGAAGAAATAAAGAAGCCATTGCAATTGCCGGGAAAACTAGGCCCACTAAAGGCACAAAAATAGAGGGTAAATCAAAAGTTGTCATAGAATGGATACCTCGATTTAAAATTTGTACCTGTTATAAAGATATCTTATGATAAGTATATCTATTTATTATAAGTATAGAATAATAAGTGCAAGGAATGTAGAACTAAATATGAGTTCTCACGGGAGATATTGAAATAGGCACGATTTCAATTCTATTATTTTATATATTTGAATTTTTCTATATCTATAATACGTAAGAGGATAAGATGAAATTCTTTTTCTTCATAAAATTTTGCCAAAACAAAAGAAGAATGCATTCTTTTATCCTGTTGATCGAAACTTCCTGATTACTAATCATGAATATAGCACCAATTATAGGTATAAAATACAGCTCTAGAGGAAAAATTTTAAAGTAAGTATCCGAAACTTTTGATTCTTCTTACAATATAAATGGATCTTATGCCCGTAATGAAAACGAACTCTTCTTTTTTTTCTTTACCGATAACTAAAAAACTTCTTTTCCGCAAATAAAAAAACGGAATTGAATGCTCTACTTGATTGAATTTTGATTTAAGGGAAAGAAACCGTGAAGCTGAAATAACTCATTCAGAACACTTTTTAAAGGATTACGTGGTACGATTGAGTCCAATAAGCCCTTGTGGAATAAATACTCAGCCGCCTGGGAACCATCAGGTACTGTCTTATTCAATGTTTGTTCAATTACTCTTTTACCCGCAAATGCAATGTAGGCATTAGGCTCGGCAATAATGATATCTCCCAACATACCAAAACTTGCAGTCACCCCACCGGTTGTAGGAGATGTAAGGATTGATACATAGAATAACTTTTTATTTGATTGATAATTATATGAAGCGGAAGATATTTTAGCCATTTGCATCAAGCTCAAACTTCCTTCTTGCATGCGCGCTCCTCCCGAAGCACAAACTATAATAAGAGGGAGAGCTTTACGAGTCGCATGCTCGATCAAACGGGTAATTTTCTCGCCTACTACGGATCCCATACTGCCCCCCATGAACTGAAAATCCATAACCCCAATAGCTATGGGAATACCATTTAGTTGACCTATGCCTGTTTGAATAGCCTCGGTTAACCCTGTTTTTCTTTGATAAGAATCGATACGATCTTTATAAGGTTCCTCTTCTGAATGAAATTCAATGGGGTCGATAGAAACCATGTCTTCATTCATAGGATCCCAAGTGCCCGGATCAACCGAAAGCTCGATTCTATCTGAACTGCTCATTTTCAAATGATATCCGCATTGTTCACAAACATTTAGTTTTGACTTAAAAAATTTCTTATAATTTAACCCATAACAACTTTCGCATTGAACCCACAAATGTCTGTATTTTTTATTTATATCGAGATCATTATATCTTCTTCTCATATTGAAATCGCTTCTATTTGTGCTAATTTGTATACTGGAACTCTCGTTGTCACTACTATTTACACTTTCATTACAAATGTAACTATACATGTAACTGTCGCTGTAATTGTAACTACCGGCTGAAATGTAATTATCAATACTGATTTCAGAACGAAGATAACTATCAATGCAATGAAAAATGTGATTATTCCAACTATATTGAGTATCATACATATAACGATCGTAGTTGTGATTGTTACTTTGAGAACCATTATTCAGATAACTAAAAAAGGCACTTTCTAGTTCATTCATAAAAGAGCGATCGTTATCAATCTCGAAAAGAAAATTTTCAATATTTAAATATATCGAATAACTGTTACCATTACGATCCCTAACTAAAAAGAGGTCATCAGAGATCAAACTCCGAATGTCCCTGACATCGAAAAAAGTATCCATATTATTAGAACTGGAATTATCACTATCGTCCCAACTATCAATTTTTTTATCCCTATCATATATAACGGGATCTTCACTTCCACTGGTATTTTCAATAGGACCAAGACTATCCATTGATTTACTTAGCCCAGACCTATGTTTTAATTCCTCGTTAAACAACATCGAATGGAACCACCTTTTTTCCATAGAGCTTGCCTGCCCCCCTATTTGAATGTAAATACAATAGATGAATAGTCATTCGATGAATAATCATTTGAATATATCCTCTCGGAATAAGCATATAGATCCAATAGAATAATTAACTAATCACGGATGAGTCTTGAAAAAAAATCTTTTTTTGTGGGAATCTGGATATCACTTCACTATCAATCTATATGATGGAACCCTTTCTTCAATTAGAATAGAAAGAGAGGGTTATCCCGTGCCATGTACAAATTCGAATCAAAAAAATTTGTTCTCTCCTAGGAAGAATTCATTTTTGGAGAACTTTGGAGAATAATAAGTTTCTATTGCAATGCGGAAGGAAAAGGACAATATACGGGACGGGGATAAAGCGTTGTGACCATTGGCTCGATTCGACCATAGTCCGGAATTTAGGGGTATAGAAAATATTCTACTAATCCCATCTCAAGGATCCATAGGATTAATTATGGATCCAACAACTGAAGGATTTTCATTGTTGAGTCTTAGATCTTGTATTTAAGATTTTGTATACCGAAATCCAGTATGTATATATGCCTGGAAAATGAAATAGGAACCTTATTCATTATTCGGCTCAATCCTTTTTTAGTAAAAGATTGGGCCGAGTTTAATTGCAATTTAATTAAAGGAACGAATGGTAATTACTGGATTACAAAGTATCCATTGCTTCAAATTCGAATTTGATTTCCTTCCATACTTCACAAGCAGCTGCTAGCTCAGGGCTCCATTTGCAAGCTTCACGGATAATGTCATTACCTTGACGAGCAAGATCACGTCCCTCATTACGCGCTTGTACACACGCTTCTAGGGCTACTCGATTTGCTACGGCACCCGGTGCATTACCCCAAGGGTGTCCTAAAGTTCCTCCACCGAACTGTAGTACAGAGTCATCTCCAAAGATCTCGGTCAGAGCAGGCATATGCCAAACGTGAATACCACCTGAAGCCACAGGCAGAACACCCGGTAGAGAAACCCAATCTTGGGTGAAATAAATACCACGACTTCGGTCTTTTTCAATATAATCATCACGTAGTAAATCAACAAAGCCCAAGGTTATTTCCCTTTCCCCTTCCAGTTTACCTACTACGGTACCAGAGTGAATATGATCTCCACCAGACATACGTAATGCTTTCGCTAGTACACGGAAGTGGATACCATGATTCTTCTGTCTATCAATAACTGCATGCATTGCGCGGTGGATGTGAAGAAGTAAGCCATTATCTCGGCAATAATGAGCCAAGCTAGTATTTGCAGTGAATCCCCCCGTTAAATAGTCATGCATTACGATAGGAACTCCCAATTCTCTGGCAAATACAGCCCTTTTCATCATCTCTTCACATGTACCTGCAGTAGCATTCAAGTAATGTCCTTTGATTTCACCTGTTTCGGCCTGTGCTTTATAAATTGCTTCGGCACAAAATAAGAAACGGTCTCTCCAACGCATAAAGGGTTGTGAGTTCACGTTTTCATCATCCTTGGTAAAATCAAGTCCACCGCGGAGACATTCATAAACCGCCCTACCATAGTTCTTAGCAGATAACCCCAATTTTGGTTTAATAGTACATCCCAATAGGGGACGACCATACTTATTCAATTTATCTCTTTCAACTTGGATACCGTGAGGTGGGCCTTGGAAAGTTTTAACATAAGCAACAGGAATTCGCAGATCCTCCAGACGTAGAGCGCGAAGCGCTTTGAACCCAAATACATTACCCACGATGGAAGTAAACATGTTAGTAACAGAACCTTCTTCAAAAAGATCTAAAGGATAAGCTACATAACAAATATATTGATTTTCTTCTCCAGCAACGGGCTCGATGTCGTAGCATCTTCCTTTGTAACGATCAAGGCTGGTAAGTCCATCGGTCCACACAGTTGTCCATGTACCAGTAGAAGATTCGGCAGCTACCGCGGCCCCTGCTTCCTCAGGTGGAACTCCAGGTTGAGGAGTAACTCGGAATGCTGCCAAGATATCAGTATCCTTGGTTTCATAGTCAGGAGTATAATAAGTCAATTTGTAATCTTTAACACCAGCTTTGAATCCAACACCTGCTTTAGTCTCTGTTTGTGGTGACATAAGTCCCTCCCTACAACGCATGAATTAAGAATTCTCACAACGACAAGGTCTACTCGACATGAATTAGCCGTTAATGAAACCTTTCACAGGAATCTTTCACAAAACTCTCAACAAATATTATCAACTAATCAGAATGGTTGGTTGTTAGACTACGGTATTTGATTCGCCAAATACATCAACATCATTATTGTATACTCTTTCATATGTATGGCGCAACCCAATCCCTGTTTTTCAAGTTTCTAATCCCGTACTTTTTTTAATCTAAATTTAGAAAAAAAAGGAAATTCACTCTTGACAGTGCTATATGTTGTATATGTAAATCCTAGATGTAAAACTATCTGGAATTCGTCCCTGAAAAGGTAGAGAAGAGGCGGAAAACTATATGCTGAAATAAGAAACAATGGCCAATGTGAAAAAAAAAAATGAATCATAAATAGAGTTCAGGTTCGAATTCCATAGAAAATATGGGTGGGATTGTCTATAATGCTAGAGAACTGAAACGCTCCCTCATGGTTTTTATCCATCTACCTTTTTTTTAGGTTGTGAAATTGGAAAATTCACTCATTGAACGAGTAAACAATCGAATTGGAGTCGCTTGAATGGTACCAACGAAATCAAGTGCTAACTCCTATTTATTATTGAATTAACCGATCAACCTGCTTGCTATCGGACATTTTTTCTTCGGTTTACAAAATGCAAAGAATTTCTACATATTTCACTTTATTATCATTATGAAAACAAATCCTACCCCTTCGGGTCTCGGGGTTTCCGCACTTGAAGAAAAAAACCTGGGGCGTGTCGCTCAAATCATTGGTCCGGTGCTAGATGTATCCTTTCCCCCGGGTAAGATGCCTAATATTTATAACGCTTTGGTAGTTAAGGGCCGAAATACTGACGGCGAGCTAATTAATGTTACTTGTGAGGTACAGCAATTATTAGGAAATAATCGAGTGAGAGCTGTAGCTATGAGTGCTACAGATGGTCTGAAGAGAGGAATGGAGGTTATTGACACGGGAGCTGCTCTAAGTGTTCCAGTTGGTGGGGCGACTCTCGGACGAATTTTCAACGTTCTTGGAGAGCCTGTTGATAATTTAGGTCCTGTAGATACTCGCACAACATCTCCTATTCATAGATCTGCGCCTGCCTTTATACAATTAGATACAAAATTATCTATTTTTGAAACAGGGATCAAAGTAGTTGATCTTTTAGCTCCTTATCGACGTGGGGGTAAAATAGGACTATTCGGGGGGGCTGGAGTGGGTAAAACAGTCCTTATCATGGAATTGATCAACAACATTGCCAAAGCTCATGGAGGCGTATCCGTATTTGGCGGAGTGGGCGAGCGTACTCGTGAGGGGAATGATCTTTACATGGAAATGAAAGAGTCTGGAGTAATTAATGAACAAAATCTTGCAGAATCAAAAGTAGCTCTAGTCTATGGTCAGATGAATGAACCGCCGGGAGCTCGTATGAGAGTTGGTTTGACTGCCCTAACCATGGCAGAATATTTCCGGGATGTTAATGAACAAGATGTCCTTCTATTTATCGACAATATTTTCCGATTTGTCCAAGCAGGATCCGAAGTATCTGCTTTATTAGGCAGAATGCCTTCTGCTGTGGGTTATCAACCTACCCTTAGTACAGAAATGGGTACTTTGCAAGAAAGAATTACTTCTACCAAAGAGGGGTCTATAACTTCTATTCAAGCAGTTTATGTACCTGCGGACGATTTGACCGACCCTGCCCCTGCCACGACATTTGCACATTTAGATGCTACTACCGTACTATCAAGAGGACTAGCTTCAAAAGGTATCTATCCAGCAGTAGATCCTCTTGATAGTACGTCAACTATGCTCCAACCTCGCATCGTTGGTGAAGAACATTATGAAATTGCGCAAAGAGTTAAGCAAACTTCACAACGTTACAAAGAACTTCAGGATATTATAGCTATCCTTGGGTTGGACGAATTATCTGAAGAGGATCGTTTAACCGTAGCAAGAGCACGAAAAATTGAGCGTTTCTTATCACAACCCTTCTTCGTAGCAGAAGTATTTACGGGCTCTCCAGGGAAATATGTTGGTCTAGCAGAAACCATTAGGGGGTTTCAACTGATCCTTTCCGGAGAATTAGATGGTCTTCCTGAACAGGCCTTTTATTTGGTAGGTAACATCGATGAAGCTACCGCGAAGGCTGTGAACTTAGAAGTGGAGAGCAAATTGAATAAATGACCTTAAATCTTTGTGTACTAACCCCGAATCAAATTGTTTGGGATTCAGAAGTGAAAGAAATAGTTTTATCTACTAATAGTGGCCAAATCGGTGTATTACCAAACCACGCCCCTATTGCCACAGCTGTAGATATAGGTATTTTGAGACTACGCCTTAATGACCAATGGTTAAAAATAGCTCTGATGGGTGGTTTTGCTAGAGTAGGCAATAATGAGATTACCATTTTAGTAAATGATGCGGAGAAGGGTAGTGACATTGATCCACAAGAAGCTCAGCAAGCTCTTGAAATAGCTGAGGCTAACTTAAGTCGGGCTGAGGGCAAGAGACAAACTATTGAAGCGAATTTAGCCGTCAGACGAGCTAGGACGCGAGTAGAGGCTATCAATTCAATTTCATAACTAATTGGTGCGCCCCAATAAAAAAGTGAATTCCGTTTATACACCATATTTTGGTTCTGCGGATTGAGTCGAATCAACTGTAATGGCATTTCTCTAAAATAAAAGGGAGGGTGGGTAGAAAAACTTATTAGATACTAATTACTCCGGTATCTAATAAGTTCTACCTACTATTGGATTTGAACCAATGACTCCCGCCGTATGAAAGCAATACTCTAACCACTGGGTTAAGTAGGTCATTTATCATCACAAAGAGAAAGAAAGGGGCTTGTCATATCGATGAATTATAGATGCAATCTTATTTCGAAGCAATACCAATTCTTGGCAGGAAACAGATCAGAAGCTATCATGTTGGATCATAGAAGATTCATCTTGACAAGAAATTATTTCCATGATAAACTATCTATCACAAGGGCTATAGCTCAGTTGGTAGAGCAACTCGTTTACACGCGCGCCAATGTTTTTCAGGGGAGTCCATCATGCAATCAAAAAAATTGATCTTATTGATAAATCGGTGTCTTACTCTATATATTCGAGGGAACAATAGCCTGACAAATAGTTGGTTCGGTCCGCTTTGGGTGCCAATTTAGGCTCCAAATAGAACCCATCATTGATTCGATAATTGATAAGGTGAATACACAGCCCATTCAATGCTAGGCATAATGAGTATAAGGACCTCAAAAAAATATCTTTTCGTAATATGAACTTTAAGGTGTATGAAGTTTCATATTTGACTCTTTGAGCAGAGCGATAGAGACTCCATTTAACTTAGGTTGATCTAGGCCAGAGGCAGACCTACGTCAAGGTAACTCTTCTTTGAAACACTTTGGTATTGCTCCTGGATCATAATCTAAATAATGAATCAGAGCACGTGGAGCCATCTCGTTATCTTTCTGTTAAGAAAAAGTATGGCGGACTATCTGATATTTATATCAGTTGATGAAAGAGCCCAATGCAAAAAAAAATGCATGTTGGGTCTTTGGAACAGTTCGAATCATTTCGATAATAAAAAGTTTGATCTGTTTTACCGAGAAGGTCTACGGTTCGAGTCCGTATAGCCCTAAAAATTTTTATAGTTTTCATTTCCTCATTCTTGTTTGTTGGTTGTAGTCGGACAGTCGTTTGGCCCATCGAAATAGAATAATTATCACATGCTCCGAGCGATCCCCGCGGGTGAGCATGAAAGGGACAAAATTCATTTCAGTGGGCCCAATCAGTCTTTGTTTGATCTCGGATAAAAAAACTGTCCTTTCTTCTTTGTGGATAAATTACACACAAATTTTTCCTGTTTTCCTATCCAGGATCAAAGGGTTTGGGATATTCCTTTTCTTTTTGTACAAAATCTCTTTTTCTAGATCTCAATATACCCCAATCCAATTGCTCACCAGTCCAATTCTACCTATGCTTACTTTATGCAAGAAGATTGAGGGTCTGTTTGCACTTGGACGAGTTAAGAAGCCCCCAACTCATCGTTTTTTCGGGAGCAGAACCCAATTCGTTGTTTCAGAGATAATGACTGGTTCCTAACTCTATTAGTGTTTGTACCCCTATCGATTTCCATGAGTTGTTTGGGGATTTGGTCTGTCGAATCATTTGAGTTGATAAAGCGCGATTCGATTAGAAGAAGTTTCTTCTGTAAATTATTTAGGATTCGGCTGACTTTCCCGTTGTGATATACTTCGTTGTATAGGGTTCGTTCAACATAATTTTTTTTTTGCATGAAGGCTAACCCAGCGGTTGGTCTTACTTTTGAAAACTCATTTTAATTACATTAATAAGTATTCTCGCCTTTTCGGACCCATTTCAAGTACTAAAGATCGATATTCTAGATTCTTCTTTTAAGACTTCGAGTTCTAATTAAATAACCCACTTCTTTTTGGGGGGGATGGGTTGCAGGTCGAGGTAGTACAGACTCAAAAAATGTAAATTGGGGATAGAACCCTAGGGTTGTTAGATGTAAGGGTTTCTCTCAATTCAATGCATTGAATAAAATCCATTAAGTCTAGAACAAGGATAAAAAATAGAATAGGGCGATGCATTCAGTTTCCGTATCTAATCAATAGAAACAACAATCCTCTAACTGGATTGGATCTTAATGAAAAGAATAAACCAATACCCTTCGGTTTTATTATATGAATATTCAAAAAGGATATAACATACATATAGAATTGTTCATTTTCTTAATAGTATCTTAATTTAATCTTAATCAAAATTCTATATAAATTAGAACTAAAAAAAGATGTAATGTAATTCTTTTTTCTCTTTTTTTTATAGAAAATTTGAGACAAGATAAAAACGATAAGTTTGTAATAAGAGCATAATATGTCTCTAGCATATCGAAATAAGTGAAAATCGGATTCCACTCGATGAATCTTGAAACAAGAATGACCCACAGCAAAAAAACTGGGGAGTTCAATCAAAATTCATTGGTATTTCGACTAAAAAGTTATAGCTTAATTCAAATTCCAGATCGAATCGAAGAATACGGTATATATTTTTCCACATTCATAGGAGTGCATCTATGTTTCTGCTTTACGAATATGACATTTTCTGGGCATTTCTAATAATATCAAGTCTGATTCCTATTTTGGCTTTTTTCATTTCCGGAGTTTTAGCCCCGACTAGGGAAGGACCGGAGAAACTTTCTAGTTATGAATCGGGCATAGAACCAATGGGCGACGCTTGGTTACAATTCCGAATTCGTTATTATATGTTTGCTCTGGTTTTTGTTGTTTTTGATGTTGAAACGGTTTTTCTTTACCCATGGGCGATGAGTTTCGATGTATTGGGTGTATCCGTTTTTATAGAAGCTTTAATTTTCGTGCTTATCCTAATTGTTGGTTTAGTTTATGCATGGCGAAAAGGAGCGTTGGAATGGTCTTAGCTCCTGAATATTCAGACAATAAAAAGAAAAAAGAAGAAAAAAATGACATTGAGACAGTTATGAATTCCATTGAGTTTCCGGTACTTGATCAAACAACCCAAAATTCAGTTATTTCAACTACATCAAATGATCTTTCAAATTGGTCAAGACTCTCCAGTTTATGGCCGCTTCTGTATGGTACCAGTTGTTGCTTTATTGAATTTGCTTCATTAATAGGCTCGCGCTTCGACTTTGATCGTTATGGCTTGGTACCAAGATCGAGTCCTAGGCAAGCGGACTTAATTTTAACAGCCGGCACAGTAACAATGAAAATGGCTCCCTCTTTAGTAAGATTATATGAGCAAATGCCTGAACCAAAATATGTCATTGCTATGGGAGCCTGCACTATTACAGGAGGGATGTTCAGTACTGATTCTTATAGTACTGTTCGAGGAGTTGATAAGCTAATTCCTGTGGATGTTTATTTGCCGGGTTGCCCGCCTAAACCGGAGGCAGTTATCGATGCTATAACAAAACTTCGTAAGAAGGTATCTCGAGAAATCTACGAGGATAGATTTGGGTCTCAACAGAATAATCGATGTTTTACTACCACTCACAAGTTTTATGTTGGACGCAGCACGCATACTGGAAATTATGATCAAGGATTAGTCTATCAATCGCGATCCACTTCAGAGATACCTTATGAAACATTTTTCAAATACAAAAGTTCAGTATCTTCCCACGAATTAGTGAATTAGGGAGGCTGCTTTTCTTTTGTGCAGAAGAATAGCAAATGCCCTTCACTTCAATTTTCAAAAATTTCGTCGTAAACGTGAACTACTTATACAAATGAAAATCCGGGAGAGATTAAAAAAATGCAGGGTCGTTTGTCTGCTTGGCTAGTCAAGCATGGGTTAGTTCATAGATCTTTAGGCTTCGATTACCAAGGAGTCGAAACTTTACAAATAAAGCCCGAGGATTGGCATTCCATTGCTGTCATTTCATATGTATATGGTTACAATTATCTACGCTCTCAGTGTGCCTATGATGTAGCACCGGGCGGACTCTTAGCTAGTGTGTATCATCTTACGAGAATAGAGTATGGTGTGGATCAGCCAGAGGAGGTATGCATTAAAGTATTTGCCCCAAGGATAAATCCCAGAATTCCGTCTGTTTTTTGGATTTGGAAAAGTGCGGATTTCCAAGAACGGGAATCTTATGATATGTTGGGAATCTCTTATGATAATCATCCACGCCTGAAACGTATTTTGATGCCTGAAAGTTGGATAGGATGGCCCTTACGTAAGGATTATATTGCTCCAAAATTCTATGAAATACAAGATGCTCATTGAATGATACGAACCTAATTTTCTTTTTACGCCGCGAGATATTCAAGGAATTTTTTTACAGTCTCTTCTAGAGCAAACAGAGTAATCGAACTCTTTTTCCTATATATGGATATATGGATGCGCAAAAAAATGGGTCCTCATTGAGATTCCCAAATTTGGAAGATATTCTATTTCTTTTTTTATACAGACTTTAAGAAAAAGGGTAGGATTTTCTCTCTCTAGACATTCGGACGATAGCATGTATGTATGCTGATTCGTATCGAATTTGTATGAGTATCTATTATTAACCTGTGGGTTAATAATGGATGCTCAATGTCAGGAACTTAACAGTAGATACTCAATGTCAGGAACCAGATTTGAACTGGTGACACGAGGATTTTCAGTCCTCTGCTCTACCAACTGAGCTATCCCAACCCTTCTTGAGGCACCATCCCCATCCTACTAGAGGGCTTGGGTATATGTCAATTCAAGAGAATCAAAAAGCATTACAAAATCTTACCCAGGCCCTGGAATTTCCGGAATTTTCAAAAAAGAAAACTTTTGAAGTTGAAAATAATGCTGTGAACTGTGAATGATTCAAACGGGGATTCCTTGATCATAGATTTTCTTTTGTACATATATACCACAAGACTTGTGATACGAGAGAGGCTTTTCTGCTCCGATCCTTTTGTGAAATAGTACAGTGAATGATAAATATAGCTAATTTTCGGGCGCTGCCGAAAAGAAAAAAGAGTAGAAGTATAAATAAACAGTTAGGGAGTAAAACGGGCCTTTTTGTGGGGATAGAGGGACTTGAACCCTCACGATTTATAAAGTCGACGGATTTTCCTCTTACTATAAATTTCATTGTTGTCTGTATTGATATTGACATGTAGAACGGGACTCTATCTTTATTCTCGTCCGATTAATCAGTTCGTCAAAAGATATATCAGACTATGGAGTGAGTGGTTTGATCACTGAATATTCGATTCTTCCTTCAACTTGGAATAGATTCACAAAAATGATTCCTTTTTTTTTATGTAAAAAAAATTTTAGGGCGGCATTCATAGAATCTTTGATATTTCAGTACGTATACGTACGTCTCGTATATAGGTTTATCCCCCATTCTTTATGGAGTTTAAATTCAAATTGAATAGAAGGATTCCTCTACCAACGCAGTCAACTCCATTCATTAGAACAGCTTCCATTGAGTCTCTGCACCTATCCTTTTTTTATTCTCGCTTTCAGAAACCCCTTAATTTATTTTCTGAAAACAGGATTTGGCTCAGGATTGCCCATTTTTAATTCCAGGGTTTCTCTGAATTTGAAAGTTATCACTTAGTAGGTTTCCATACCAAGGCTCAATCCAATCAAGTCCGTAGCGTCTACCGATTTCGCCATATCCCCTTTTTAGTTTGAGCCGAAGATCTGGCCGGGATGCCATCCCTTTCTTTTTTTCGTTCATGCTGGAACCGTTAACCGTTGAATTCATTAGATACAGCTTATCTATCTAAAAGGTTTCTCTCTTTACTCCTCTTTGATTTCTTTTTTATCTACCCCTTTTTCTCTATTGAAGGACCTACATTTGGTTTAATCAGAAATGATTCTATCATTGATGTATCCGCAATTCAATATGGATGGATATATATCACATATATATTCCTCTCTTCCTCTCACTTTTCCCGCCCGATTTTAAATACTTGAACGTTCGATTCTTTTTTTAGAATGCCATATTTTTCTTAATTTCTAATAATTTAGAATTAAGATATTGATAATCATATTCATATAAATTATAAATATAAAAGAGAATTATGGAAAAGAAAAAATGTAGAATTTCTTCCCATTGAAAATTTTGATATCATATATCACTCTATTTATCGTTATATTAATTCTTATGTTATATTATATTGTTATAGAATACCATTCTATTCAGTATTCATTTTTTCTCTATTCATATTCATTATCGATTTTGAATAGCTAAGAGCTAAGTAGTTGACTGAATTCCTATGCACAACACAATTTCTGTTATGTGAGCCCGCTTAGCTCAGAGGTTAGAGCATCGCATTTGTAATGCGATGGTCATCGGTTCGATTCCGATAGCCGGCTTTTCTCTCTTTGTTCCATTTTATACTTTATTACATGATTAATAATGTCTGGTTGAACTCAAGGTATATTGAAAATACTTTTTTCCTTTTCTCAAAAATAGTGGATCTATTATGTCGTAAGAACTTCCAACTATGAATAAAAAACGGATTCGAGCGGTTGGTTAGATCTCTACAGAACAAATTAGGACAAAGTCTCCTTACCTTGCTATATATACAAAAGAGTCTGAATATTGATACAATTCATCTCATTCTTCTTTGTAGTACAGTACTTAACTTCAGTATATTTTTTTCGTTTATCGTTTAGTTCAGTCTTAATTTAGGTTTATTCTGTAAATAAAAAAGGAGTTTTTATGTCTCGTTACCGAGGGCCTCGTTTCAAAAAAATACGCCGTCTGGGGGCTTTACCGGGACTAACTAGTAAACGGCCTAAAGCCGGAAATGATCTTAGAAATCAATCGCGTTCTGGGAAAAAGTCTCAATATCGTAT
This sequence comes from Papaver californicum, assembly GCA_023531435.1. Classification (NCBI taxonomy): domain Eukaryota; kingdom Viridiplantae; phylum Streptophyta; class Magnoliopsida; order Ranunculales; family Papaveraceae; genus Papaver; species Papaver californicum. The sequence continues at coordinate 43,225 of JAJJMC010020648.1, read as the reverse complement.
TCGTCTAGAAGAAAAACAAAAATTGCGGTTTCATTATGGTCTGACAGAGCGACAATTACTTAAATATGTTCGTATCGCCGGAAAAGCCAAAGGGTCAACTGGTCAGGTTTTACTACAATTACTTGAAATGCGTTTGGATAACATACTTTTTCGATTGGGTATGGCTTCGACCATTCCTGGAGCTCGGCAATTAGTTAACCATAGACATATTTTAGTTAATGGCCATATAGTAGATATACCAAGTTATCGCTGCAAACCCCGAGATATTATTACGACGAGGGATGAACAAAAATCCAAAGCTCTGATTCAAAATTATCTTGATTCATCCTCCCATGAAGAATTGCCAAAACATTTGACTCTTCACTCATCCCAATATAAAGGGTTAGTCAATCAAATAATAGATAGTAAGTGGGTCGGCTTGAAAATAAACGAGTTGCTAGTCGTAGAATATTATTCCCGTCAGACTTGAACCTAACTCAAATAGCAAGGCAAGGATTCGGAGAATTTTTCCCCCTTTTCGCCGAAGTAAATTGACCGAAGCTAAGGGGTTTGATCCGGATATTTTTCCCATTCATGTATCATAAATGGATCCGCGGGGATTTTTTTATGTCTTGGCGACCCTTTAATCAGTATTTTTCGTACCACCCCAATTAGGAATATAGAATTCATTTCAAAGAAAGGTCTACCTCGTGGAATAATCCTATTCCTTGTTATTTGATCCATTGTGGTCAATAACGCTCTTGAATTAGGCAAAGATAAGGAAAGAGAGGGATTCGAACCCTCGGTAAACAAAAGCCTACATAGCAGTTCCAATGCTACGCCTTCAACCACTCGGCCATCTCTCCTACAAAATTTTATGATTATGACCCAGAAATCGGGTGAATAGCGAGCCATTCATATTTATTTTTGCAATATAGGTACGACTAACCGATTATAACAATTCGAAATATGAAAATGGATGGGATTTTGGTCATAGAATTATTATTCTATTCTTTTTCCTTCTTTGAATCATAATCTGTAGGAAATATTAATTGAATGTTTAGAACGAGTCTTTTTTTATGTTATTTCGTCCTGTACAATTCCTTTGTTTGTGGGATTCTTTTCCCATGCGAGGTAATGAGAAGAATTATAGAATGGATTGCGAACTATGCCTAGATCACGGATAAATGGAAATTTTATTGATAAGACCTCTTCAATTGTGGCCAATATCTTATTACGCATAATTCCGACAACTTCCGGAGAAAAAGAGGCATTTACCTATTATAGAGATGGTGTGATTTGATTCTATTTAGTGTTCTCCGTCTTACGAGTAAAGGCACGCAGGGTTGGATTCGGTATAAAACGAAAGGCGTTTATTGAAATAAATCTGCAAAAAATCTACGCTTCTTGAAGGTGAAGTTTGGAAATAGAACAATTCCTTCTATTGTGTATCCCCGATTGATGCAGCCTCAGATACTTCAATTTTCTAATCTAGTATTGAACGAAAGGTTACACCTATAGGTTCTTCTGTATTAGAGGTCCATCCTACTCCATCAGTACCAATAGGCGGCATAGGGGAAGAAGCACTACACCTAGGAATCAACAAAAAAAACTTTGTTATAAATTATCCCTTTCCTTATCGGGATCGGAACTAACAAGAATGGTTGGGACAACAAACATCCATCTCGTTTGTACTTTGGATACCTATATAACCATCAAAGACTGTTGAAGTGACTAATTCCTGGAAATAGGGGGCGTTGAGGACAAAGAAATTGTTGGAGTAACCTTTTCTATCTAGCAACAACACGATTAGTGTTAAGAAAAGACCTCTTGCAGGAAGGCTGGCTAGAGATTTCTTGTAAAAACACTAGTCCCTGTCAGTTCATAATGAGAATATTTCAATATTCTTTTGGTTCCATGGATTATTATCATTCATTATGCACAGAAGGGAGGAGCCGTATGAGATGAAAATCTCACGTACGGTTCTGAAACGGGGATTCTTTGAATAGAATGAACGACCGTAACGGATGTCAGCTCAATCCGAAGGAAATTATGCGGAAGCTTTACAGAATTATTATGAAGCTATGAGACTAGAAATTGATCCCTATGATCGAAGTTATATACTGTATAACATAGGCCTTATCCACACAAGTAACGGAGAACATACAAAAGCTTTGGAATATTATTTCCGGGCACTAGAACGAAATCCATTCTTACCACAAGCTTTTAATAATATGGCCGTGATCTGTCATTACGTGCGACTATCTCCACTATAGAAAGAGGGAAAGAAAGATAAAATACGCTAGTAAATACTAGAGGATAGGCTTTCTACATATGTATCGTACAAAGCAACGATTTTTATTAGCTGTAGCAAAGAAAGATACTTCATAAAAGCCAAAAAATGAAGAAATGAATATGCCTATAATACTATATTCTATGGATAGATAAAAGATCTAATTGATAGGGGAAGCGCCGTAAAGATCAATTAGTGAGATTTTGGGTCGATACAATAAGAAAAAACTGCTTACTTATGTCATGATATGAGATATAAGTTAGGAATCAACTTATGTAATAGGGTTGATCCACTAAGGTATTGAGCAGCGGTGTAGCATCAGATCCCAAAGATAGTAAGTCCTTTCTTTCTTAGAGAGGAAAGTCTTTTTCAAAGATTCTATATGAAAATGAAACGGAGATAGTTACCTTTCAGAAAAAGATAACTATAGTGGGGTTCATTTTTCTGAAGGTAGGAGAAAAGATAAAACTTATTTTGAATCAAAATGAAAGTTTAAAACTTATGTAAATGTAATTAACCCCTTCTGGTTAACCCGAGAAACAAAAATGGGATAGATTTATGAAAAATCTTATTTAGTTAGATAGGGTCGATTAAGATAAGATGGGACACCAAAATAATTTATTGCTGAGCCGTATGAGGTAGGAAACTCTCAAGTACGGTTCTAAGGGAAGGAATCGACCCACCTATTCCGACCGAGGAGAACAGGCCATTCGGCAGGGAGATTCTGAAATTGCGGAAGCTTGGTCCGATCAAGCTGCGGAGTATTGGAAACAAGCTATAGCGCTTACTCCAGGTAATTATATTGAAGCGCATAATTGGTTGAAGATCACGCGGCGGTTTGAATAAGAACACTCTTTTTATCCGTCAGTAAAAAAAATGGATCTTTCCTCTGGGAAGAGCTAATCAAGGAATTTCATTGTATCCCTTCTAAGATTGTTCTGTTCTATTTCGTTTAGTACCTCGTAGGCATAAACGATACCCGACTACAGTACATCATACATCCCTTTTTGCTATTCAAACTAAAAAAGCCTTTGAATGTGGATACTGGGGTCTTGGTCTTATTCATGACTGCCCCAATGAAGTGATTTGGAATCGAGCAATAGTCATACGTTCTATGTAAGATACGAAGCAGCTCCATCTAAGCACCTGTAATTTACATATGAATCCAAAAAAGAGTTTTTGTGTCAAGTCAAAGCCGGGAAAGGATTTTCAAATATTATAAAGGTCCGTTGAGCGCCTCATGGCTATGTCATAATAGATCCGAACACTTGCCCCGGATCGACTTCCAGATCATAATTGCTCTAGTAAATAACTAAACAAAATAAATAGCTGGGAGATAGGAAGGAAAGGAACTAATTATAAATAGATTTCAGAAGTTCACTAATTACTTGACTGTTGGCAGGTCTCTTTGTATGTGTTGTCCGGAAAGAGGAGGACTCAATGATTATTCGTTCGCCGGAACCAGAAGTTAAAATTTTGGTGGATAGGGATCCCGTAAAAACTTCTTTCGAGGAATGGGCCAGACCAGGTCATTTCTCAAGAACAATAGCTAAAGGCCCTGATACTACCACTTGGATCTGGAACCTACATGCCGATGCTCACGATTTCGATAGCCATACCAGTGATTTGGAGGAGATCTCCCGAAAAGTATTTAGTGCCCATTTCGGTCAACTCTCCATCATATTTCTTTGGCTGAGTGGCATGTATTTCCACGGTGCCCGTTTTTCCAATTATGAAGCATGGCTAAGCGATCCTACTCACATTAGACCCAGCGCTCAGGTGGTTTGGCCAATCGTGGGCCAAGAAATATTGAATGGTGATGTGGGTGGGGGTTTCCGAGGAATACAAATAACCTCTGGGTTTTTTCAGATTTGGAGAGCGTCCGGAATAACTAGTGAATTACAACTCTATTGTACTGCAATTGGTGCATTGGTCTTTGCGGCGTTAATGCTTTTTGCTGGTTGGTTCCATTATCACAAAGCTGCTCCAAAGTTGGCTTGGTTCCAAGATGTAGAATCCATGTTGAATCACCATTTAGCGGGGTTACTAGGACTTGGATCTCTTTCTTGGGCGGGACACCAAATACATGTCTCGTTACCAATTAACCAATTTCTAGACGCTGGAGTAGATCCTAAGGAGATCCCACTTCCCCATGAATTTATCTTGAACCGGGATCTTTTGGCTCAACTTTATCCAAGTTTTGCCGAGGGAGCAACCCCGTTTTTCACCTTGAATTGGTCAAAATATGCCGAATTTCTTACTTTTCGTGGAGGATTAGATCCAGTAACAGGGGGTCTATGGCTGACCGATATTGCACATCATCATTTAGCTATTGCAATTCTTTTCCTGATAGCCGGTCACATGTATAGGACTAACTGGGGGATTGGTCATGGCCTGAAAGATATTTTAGAGGCTCATAAAGGTCCATTTACAGGCCAGGGCCATAAAGGGCTCTATGAAATCCTAACAACGTCATGGCATGCTCAATTATCTCTAAATTTAGCTATGTTAGGCTCTTTAACCATTGTTGTAGCTCACCATATGTATGCCATGCCCCCTTATCCATATCTAGCTACTGACTACGGTACAGTACTTTCGTTGTTCACACATCACATGTGGATCGGTGGATTTCTCATAGTTGGTGCTGCTGCACATGCAGCCATTTTTATGGTAAGAGATTATGATCCAACTACTCGATACAACGATCTATTAGATCGTGTCCTTAGGCACCGCGATGCAATCATATCGCATCTCAACTGGGCATGTATATTTCTAGGCTTTCACAGTTTTGGTTTGTATATTCATAATGATACCATGAGCGCTTTAGGGCGTCCACAAGATATGTTTTCAGATACCGCTATTCAATTACAACCCGTCTTTGCTCAATGGGTACAAAACACTCACGCTTTAGCACCTGGTGCAACAGCTCCTGGTGCAACAACAAGCACCAGCTTGACTTGGGGGGGTAGTGGTTTAGTAGCAGTAGGCGGCAAAGTAGCTTTGTTACCTATTCCATTAGGAACCGCAGATTTTTTGGTACATCACATTCATGCATTTACGATCCATGTAACGGTATTGATACTACTGAAAGGTGTTCTATTTGCTCGTAGTTCCCGTTTGATACCTGATAAAGCAAATCTGGGTTTTCGTTTCCCTTGTGACGGACCTGGAAGAGGGGGGACATGTCAAGTATCCGCCTGGGATCATGTCTTCTTAGGTCTATTCTGGATGTACAATGCAATTTCGGTAGTAATATTCCATTTCAGTTGGAAAATGCAGTCAGATGTTTGGGGTAGTATAAACGATCAAGGAGTGGTAACTCATATCACGGGAGGAAACTTTGCGCAGAGTTCCATTACTATTAATGGGTGGCTCCGTGACTTTTTATGGGCACAGGCATCCCAGGTAATTCAGTCTTATGGTTCTTCATTATCTGCATATGGTCTTTTTTTC
>JAJJMC010020648.1:25000-30000 GCA_023531435.1 Papaver californicum | reverse complement strand
GTAAACTGGAACTGAAAGTCTCTTTCTTTCTCACATCCGTTCTCTATCACATTGTCGAACCAAAAAGACCTAATGCCTTGATATGGAAATATTTGGTACATGAAACCACGATCTGATGTAGATTGTAGATTTATAATAGAAATATTGGAATCAAAGAAAGATATTCCAAAATAGACGGTTTTTGTGACTCGGAAGAAATGTTTCTCTGTATAGGAACAGAATAGCCATTTCTTCCTATGAAGTATCCAGGAACAAGAACATTAAATAAGAAATATCGACAAATTCTTCCGTATCCCAAGGAAATAAACAATAAATAAAGGGGAGGGGGTACGCTACTACAATTTTCTCTCTACTATTGAATTTTAATATCAGAATAGCTCATATAGTCATGATTCAATGGGTCAGATCCACTTACTTTTTCTTTTGTTGATTTCTAAAGTGACATAGTAGTTCTTCTACTCAGCGGAATGACTGATCATGATAATCAAGATAAATGTTCCACTTTATAACTATACTACTATAATAATAAGTTTTTTTTTAGTAGTATAGTTATGTGGATGTTTCCTTTTTTTGCCATTGAGTTTACAAAAAGTAACAATATCTCTATTTTCCGCCCCAAACTGAAGACTTAGATTATAGTTTTGTGAAAAAAGCCCCTTATCGGATTTGAACCGATGACTTACGCCTTACCATGGCGTTACTCTACCGCTGAGTTAAAAGGGCTCATTTGATTCAATTGTTGAATGAACCAACAGTCACTATGAGTCTACTGTATGTACCTATATATATAATATACATCATATATATGGATCTCGGCTCGTTCAGGACCAATCAAAAATTTTTTGACTTCAGCTTTTTTTTGAGAAGTCTAGGAAAAATGCTTCCTTTTATTTGATTTTATCAATATTAATGCACTACATTTTTTCAAGACCGCCCCTATAATAGATTTGTTTTTTTTTGACCCTCATCAGAATGAGATTCATTTGATTGAGACACAATTCGACGTAGATCCAAGATATTTCATCGAATCATTGATGAACAGATTCGACACGTACCCTGCAATTTTTATAGAAAAAAGAAATTAGATGGAATCATGAAAGCAGAAAATATTCTTCGTATTTAGCCATAGCATTACATTATATTGACAATTACAAAAAACTGTTCATACTATGAGTATAGTAGGCGATCCGGCGGGTATGCCCCCATCGTCTAGCGGTTCAGGACATCTCTCTTTCAAGGAGGCAGCGGGGATTCGACTTCCCCTGGGGGTAGGGTACTACGAAAGGAGGTTGATCATGGATTTATCCATAAGTCTAAAATGGATTCTTCCTGGGTCGATGCCCGAGTGGTTAATGGGGACGGACTGTAAATTCGTTGGCTATATGTCTACGCTGGTTCAAATCCAGCTCGGCCCAAAAATCCGCCGATCCATCATGAGATAATAGAAAAAATTTTGCCTCCAGAAACCAGACAAAGAAACGAAGACTTTTTTATGCTATATCCTTAATTTTTTTGTTCCCATAGATTCTACTTTCTAATGATCTGGTCTGTACCCTTAATTTCTAAGGGAGGGGTAAAGAAAAAAAGACTTTTTCTTTTTTATTTATTATGAAATGATTTGACTACTAGTAATACGTGCCGTTCTCACTAAAGCCCATACCCATATGAATATCAACATATCGCTTCTATCTCTGTTACAATACAGCGATTCTAAATAGAAATATGCTATGAATTTAATAATAAGAATATGTATCCTTTACATCTTATTTCCCTGGGATTGTAGTTCAATTGGTCAGAGCACCGCCCTGTCAAGGCGGAAGCTGCGGGTTCGAGCCCCGTCAGTCCCGACCTAGGATCCGATGAATCCGTCAACTCATTTCTCTATTTTCGGTGAAGAGGGAGGACTGAAAACAAGATCTAATTTCCGCCGGAGGTCTTTTTTATCATCGAAGAAATACAAGAATTTTCATTAATTCTCGACTAGTACTGATTCGTGGGGAGAGCTAGATTGGTACAATTGGTGGTAGGGTCCTATTCGGGATTTCAAGAGATACCGCACAGGTTTTCCTTTTTCTATTGGTTCTGATCCATGGAATTCAATATAATACCCACCCGGTTCCCGAGAGCATACCTACAAATTGAATTCCTTCATTGTGTGATACAAAATTAACTTGACCTTAACATAGTTGGCGCGCCAGAATCCTTTTCAGATTCTATTAAAACCACCTCCTTATTTTCTAGCTCCTATTTTTGGGAACCGCAATTCCTAATTGGAAACAATCTATCTATCTCACTTCCATACCGAATTTCGGATATGATATATGTTCCGGTTTCAATCCAACGAAAGAAGCTTTTATTTTAAAAAAAGAGAGATCAAAGAAAGATCTGCCCTACCCCGCTTAATAAAGAAATTAATAATATTTCTTCTCCTGTTTTTTCTTTGATGAAGGGGTCCTATCGAAGCAAGAGTAAACTCCAAAAAAGTACATTTCTAAAAAAACGAGATCTTTTATACCCGAATCCATCTTTATTACACCTCTTTGTCTTCCAAGAAATTTAGATCATAACAAACTAAATGAGTTTCGAACTTCACTTTTTTCCATTTCATTTCTACTGTTTGGGTTTGTGACCAATTGAAATGGAAGACGGGTCAGATGATACCTCATCAGCTGGTTGTATACGGAAGACGGTAGGTTATAGAAAAGAATGAAAAACGAAAAGGGATTCTTTGTTGTATCAAGAATTCCTTTTTTAATTCGTTATGGATAAAAGATCCTCCTATGTTATACTATTCAATTCTCGACAATGAATCGATCTGAAAGCTCAGATATTGTTATTCATGATATTGATCCGATTCAATATCAAATAACATTGGGATGCAATTCATTTCATTGAATTTAGAGGAGAAGATTTATCATCTCTATGGGATTAGATCCCGAGTTATTGTGAAGTAAAAAACGATGGGATTATGGAAGTAAATATTCTCGCATTTATTGCTACTGCGCTGTTCATTCTAGTTCCTACTGCTTTTTTACTTATCATCTACGTAAAAACAGTCAGTCAAAATAATTGATTCGAATGAAGCTTGACTTCTTTATTCTTATCAATGATTGAAGAAATGAAAGGTATTTTCATTCCACGTCTTAAATGAAATGGGCGGACTAGAATCAGCAGTATATGAGATCCGGTAGTATGGTAGAAAGATATCAATTTCTTTCTACCATACTTTCTATTATTGTATTGTCTCAAGTTGTACTGGTACTGTATAAAGAGGGATAGGCTTCATCTAGATTAATCTACAATATGTATCTTGTATTTTCATATATGTACATATCTATAAATTTCATATATGTGATGTACATCATGTAAATAACACCCCAATTCTAGTTCTTCCTTGCATCTATTTTTTTGTTTGATTGAAAGGTTTTTTTTCATATAGTCCATTACTGTAATTCAATATAATTTGCAAATGGAAATTTCATATTTAAAATCCCTTTACGATATATGAAAAAATGGCTACAGTTTGATTACTCAACTCAATTAGTAGTGCTTTTAGAGTCCACTTCTTCCCCATACTACAAGTGAAAGGGAAAATGTAAAGACTACCATTAAAGCGGCCCAAGCAAGACTTACTATATCCATGTGAATTATGTCCCCTATCTCTATGAATATGAAGGAATTCGTCCATTATTGATCACTAATAATAGTGGAATCTATGGTGCAGAGTCAAAAAGGGATTATGACCAAACGCTATTGATCAAACAATCCAAAAAATCCACCCACAACAAGTTCCTATATGATTTCTGGTAGAAAAGGGAAGGATTAACCACAAGCAAGATACACAGGGACTTTCTTTGTATTATCAAGGAAATCCTCTTTAATGGAAGATGTAGGAATAGTAAGGCCTATTGTTTAGTTTCTTTTGTTGACCTTCATAAGCAAAAAGCATAAAATATACAATCAAGGTAGATCACTACCTACCCCATATCTCTTCAAAAGAGGGTTTTTTCCTTTTGGTTTCCTCTCGAATCTATTGCTTCTGCTGAGCAAAAAAAGAAAGTATTTCTCGGTTTTTGTAGATGAGGCGGCACCCGGATTTGAACTGGGGTAAAAGGATTTGCAGTCCCCCGCCTTACCACTCGGCCATGCCGCCAAACGGATATAAAATAGAGGGAACGCTCTCTTCTTTATTATTTCTTGAATCTCATTGTCTTTATCCCTTTCCTAAACCTAAAAAACCCTTTTTTTTGAACCCAGTTGATTCCCTTCGATTGATTGTATGGTATCTCAAATCTCAAAATAAACAACACCTAAAAACTTCCCCCTTTTTTTATCTTTCAAAAGCGAATGTGCTTTTTCAGTTACAGAATGAAAAATGCAGGGCAAATAGGAACCATTAACTATTGACTTGAATTCATGAAGAGTTCTTGGAACTCCAATTTCGTTTCCTTAACAACGGCATCAAAATGAAGTTGATACACAACTTATCAGTATCAATTCTTTTCAATAATCAATCTTTTTCAATTAAATTTACATTATAACAACAATTATATATATATGTAAACCCCGGAACAGAGATTGTTACAAAGATATCCTAATCAGGTATCTTAGCCATATATGTCTATAAGGAATTATCGTGCTTCCTTTTTTCTTTTTTTCTCTCATTCATAGAGAACAGATCAAACCTTGAATCATTTCTTTTTCTGGTACCCAACCGGATTGTAATATCATAATAATAGGTAGAAATTGGATTCCTTTTGATATTCTATACAAGACTCTAAAAAAAGTATAATCGGCATAATTATGATTCCAGGAATGTTTTATCCTGTTGCAAATTCTAATTTGAGTAGAAAATTCTCCTTATTGCTCCGCTCAATGGTATGAAGTTGGGTAAAATTTCATGTGATTCAGTAAACAGAATATACATTCCATCATTGCTAGATCGATCCATATGGTTCGATGAAGAATGAGCCAATAATGGGATTTTGCTATAAATGGGA
>JAJJMC010020648.1:10000-15000 GCA_023531435.1 Papaver californicum | reverse complement strand
TCGAGTTTTAGCAAAAGCCGCTCTACGAGGTCGTATCGATTGGTTGAAAGGTCTGAAAGAGAACGTTGTTCTGGGGGGGATGATACCTGTTGGTACCGGATTCAAAGGATTAGTGTATCATTCAAGGCAACACAGCAATATCCCTTTTGAACTAAAAAAGAATAACCTATTCCGAGGGGGGTTTAGAGATATTTTGTTCCAACACAAAGAATTATTTGATTCTTACATCCCAAAGAATATCCACGATCCATCAGAACAATTATTTACGGGATTTAATGATTCCTAAGAGCGGATTAATCCTTTTAACTTAACTTTAAACTATCTGGTCTAAAGATAATAGTGAATAGAAAGGAATTTATGGCTTGGCCCGTGTATCAACGGCCAATCTCTGGTAAAAGGTTCCATCGGAACAATTCTTTATTTAGTATTTAGGGTATCTCATCTCTTAAAAAAAAGGGAAGCGTGGGGAGAAATGACAAAAAGATATTGGAACATTAATTTGGAAGAGATGATGGAAGCAGGAGTTCATTTTGGTCATGGTACTAGGAAATGGAATCCTAGAATGGCACCTTACATCTCTGCAAAGCGTAAAGGTATTCATATTACAAATCTTACTAGAACTGCTCGCTTTTTATCAGAAGCTTGTGATTTAGTTTTTGATGCAGCAAGTAAAGGAAAGCAATTCTTAATAGTTGGTACTAAAAATAAAGCAGTTGATTCAGTAGCATCGGCTGCAATAAGGGCTCGGTGTCATTATGTTAATAAAAAATGGCTCGGTGGCATGTCAACGAATTGGTCCACTACAGAAACGAGACTTCATAAGTTCAGGGATTTGAGAGCGGAACAAAAGAAGGGAAGACTCAACCGCCTTCCGAAACGAGATGCAGCAATGTTGAAGAGACAATTATATCACTTGCAAACATATCTGGGTGGGATCAAATATATGACGGGGTTACCTGATATTGTAATCATCGTTGATCAGCAAGAAGAATATACGGCTCTTCGAGAATGTGTAACTTTGGGAATTCCAACGATTTGTTTAATCGATACAAATTGTGACCCGGATCTCGCAGATATTTCGATTCCAGCCAATGATGACGCTATAGCTTCAATCCGATTAATCCTTAACAAATTAGTATTCGCCATTTGTGAGGGCCGTTCTAGCTATATCCCAAATCGTTGATTAATAATAAGATAAGTCAATTACTTCGAGAACTCCATAGATTTTTTGAATCGGTTACTATATTCTGAATACCAAAAAAGAGATAAAAAAGCTGGGGATATTATGTGATTACTTGATATCCGAAAAATATGATTCAAGTAGACGAGTTGAGAAAGAGATAGTGGAATCAAAATAATTCCTTTTTTAGTTCTATTTCTGCCAGAGGACAATATGAATGTGCTACCATGTTCCGTCAACACATTAAAAGGGCTATACGATATATCCGGTGTGGAAGTAGGCCAACATTTCTATTGGCAAATAGGTGGTTTCCAAGTCCATGCCCAAGTCCTTATTACGTCATGGGTCGTAATTGCTATCTTATTAGGTTCAGCTGCTATAGCTGTTCGGAACCCACAAACTATTCCGACCAATGGTCAGAATTTCTTCGAATATGTCCTTGAATTCATTCGAGACTTGAGCAAAACTCAGATTGGAGAAGAGTATGGTCCTTGGGTTCCCTTTATTGGAACTATGTTCCTATTTATTTTTGTTTCTAACTGGTCAGGGGCTCTTTTACCTCGGAAAATAATACAGTTACCTCATGGGGAGTTAGCCGCACCTACGAATGATATAAATACTACCGTTGCTTTAGCTTTACTCACGTCCGTGGCATATTTCTATGCGGGTCTTACCAAAAAAGGGTTGGGTTATTTCGGTAAATACATTCAACCAACTCCAATCCTTTTACCAATTAACATCCTAGAAGATTTCACAAAACCCTTATCACTAAGTTTTCGGCTTTTCGGGAATATATTGGCTGATGAATTAGTAGTTGTTGTTCTTGTTTCTTTAGTACCTTCAGTGGTTCCTATACCTGTCATGTTTCTTGGATTATTTACAAGCGGGATTCAAGCTCTTATTTTTGCAACTTTAGCCGCGGCTTATATAGGCGAATCCATGGAGGGTCATCATTAACTAGCTTTTCTGATTGATATTCGGGAATTTAAAATAAAGGAAAGAGATCTAAAAGATCTTTTTCCTAAGATTCTTGGCCGATTGATGTCATACCCCCACTTCTATTTGTTCATTCAATTACAATATTAGAATTATATTAGGGTTCATAATTTGAATCCAAATTGTTATGCTATCTAACTTTGATTGTGATTAAACAAAAAACGATGTTTCTATAGAACGATGGATTGGCATTTAAATTTTTTTAATTCAAGGATTGTCCAAAATTCGAATTAATTCCATGCAATTTCATCAACCAAATCCTGATATTGTATTGATATGTAATGATTCGGGCTAATGATAATGAACCAACCAACCCGCCCATTTGGATTCATACGGGATAATGATAACTAAAGGGCAAAGAGGAAGTGACAAATGGGCTTCATAAAAAATAGGTTAGGGGATCGACTTAGGTATATGTAATGGCTATAAACCTATTGTTGTGTATGTTTTTTCTAGAATTCGAATGCATATAGGATGAGAATTCAATAGTTGGTTTACACTATGGAAGAAACATATGTATATGTGATATTAGATATTGACTAGTTATATATGAACTATCCATAGATCTTATTTCCTTTACGATCCCACTCTGAATTTCGATGAGGATTCCAATAGAAGTCCTTCCATTTCGTCTGTGACGAATGAATAAACACATGAAACCAAGAGCATATAGTATAGAAGAGAAAAATAACGAAGAATTGAAAGAATGCTTTGGAACTAAGAAATGGAAGAGCTTTATGGATTGCTAATTGATAAAGACTCGATGGATGGGAACTAAAAACGAGAAATCGAAGTAGTTCTGACGATTCAATAATATAATTACTTCAATTGGATATATGTTAGTAATGGAATCATAAGGCATTATTTATTGGTTGATTGTATCATTAACCATTTATTTATTTTGGTGCGAGGAGCTTACCATGAATCCACTGATTTCTGCCGCTTCCGTTATTGCTGCTGGATTGGCCGTAGGGCTTGCTTCTATTGGACCTGGAGTTGGTCAAGGTACTGCTGCGGGACAAGCCGTAGAAGGTATTGCGAGACAACCAGAGGCGGAGGGTAAAATACGAGGTACTTTATTGCTGAGTCTGGCTTTTATGGAAGCTTTAACAATTTATGGCTTGGTTGTGGCATTAGCACTTTTATTTGCGAATCCTTTTGTTTAATCCTAAGAATTTGAAAGTTTTTTTCTCCATTTTATTGCCCTGGATTTCCTACCTGCTTTTTTGAATTCTATCAAGATTTTACTCTTACAATCACTTTTTTTTGAGACAATATCCGTGGGAAGGACTGATTTGAGGATGAGGAATTAGCAGACCTACTCGCTTTCTTCCTTCCCGTTCTTAGTCCAACGAAACCCTTTTTTTTTTTAGAAAGCGTTGCAAAAGATGAGGTATTTCACGACTGACATGAGATCTGGACCTAATTCTAATAAGTGTGTTTTTGAGTGGGAACCTCAAATGAAATAAAAAAAATGCAAAATGGAATAATAAAATCTATGTAAAAAAAAAGGAAATCAAAAATTAATCAAACAATAAAAAAAGGGACGAATTGATACAAACTCTGTTTTATTTTGTTAGTCCTATCTATAAGAGGAGATCATATGAAAAATGTAACCGATTCTTTCGTTTCTTTGGGTCACTGGCCATCCGCCGGGAGTTTCGGGTTTAATACCGATATTTTAGCAACAAATCCAATAAATCTAAGTGTAGTACTTGGCGTATTGATCTTTTTTGGAAAGGGAGTGTGTGCGGGTTGTTTATTTCAAGAATAGGCTGGATCTAACCAGCTGCACTTTCTTTTTTCTTTAGAACTAAACTAAGTAAATGAAGGGTGCACGATCTCGCGAATTACTTCTGAAAAAGTAAAGAAATCATATGTAAGAACCATAGCATTTCGCGACTCATTGGTAAAGTAAATACACTTTGATTCTCTATCAACCAATAATGTGGAACTATTAACATGGTTAAAGCTAAACCGTTTGAAGTCTAGGCGCTACATGGTACTCTTTCTACCACTATGTTAGTATGGAAATGGTTTCAAAAAAAGTTGGCAATTTATTCGATATAGAACACTCATATCGATAAAACGATTTGAACCTGTTACTGGAAAAAGGAAGGATCCCTTTTTTCAATGCCGAATCGACGACCTATGTATTAAAGTAAGAAGCATTTTTTGGATTTTCAGAAAAAAATATAAACAACTTTGCCGATAATTACAGATTTTTGTCTGGTCGGAAGAGTCCTCCAAATATTATGGTCGTGGATCAATGATCCGTTTTGATATTTTGGAATACGAACAGAGAAGAGAGGATAGGCTCATTACATAAAAAATATGGAATCCCCTATAAGTAACTGAGCGTGAGAGCCAAATGAATCGAAAGATTCATGTTTGGTTCGGGAAGAGATCGTGGAAGTTTTGAAATGAATGGGAAGAGAATCTACTTTCATTAAGTGATTTATTAGATAATCGAAAACAGAGGATCTTGAGTACTATTCGAAATTCAGAAGAATTACGTGGAGGGGCCATTGAACAGCTGGAGAAAGCCAGGGCTCGCTTACGAAAAGTGGAAATGGAAGCCGATCAGTTTCGAGTGAATGGATATTCTGAGATAGAACGAGAAAAATCAAATTTGATTAATTCAACTTATAAGAATTTGGTACAATTAGAAAATTACAAAAACGAAACCATTCAGTTTGAACAACAAAAAGCGATTAATCAAGTCCGACAACGAGTTTTCCAACAAGCCTTACAAGGAGCTCTAGGAACTCTGAATAGTTGTTTGAACAGCGAGTTACATTTACGCACCATCAATGCTAATATT
>JAJJMC010020648.1:0-7500 GCA_023531435.1 Papaver californicum | reverse complement strand
TTTTAAATTGACCCTTGGATACAAATCACGAGAATGTATATTCTTCCTCAAATCTGTCATTGAGAGGTAAAGGATAAAATCCTTTTAAGAAAGAAAGTTTTTGATCGGAATACAAATTAACCGAAAGACCCCTTAACTATTTAAGGGATTAATAGAACGAATCACACTTTTACCACTAAACTATACCCGCTACAATTGATTATTGTATATGAATGGAATCTTTGTCGAACAAGGGAATCCTACATAATCAAGATAGGATCAGAATAGAATTATTAAATTGGAGCGTTGACGCTTTTTGTCGGGAGAACTTGATGAGGTAGGAAAAGAAGTCTTATTAAACAAAAGGGTTATATCTTTTTATTTTGCTGGGCTGGGGGGTTCTTTAAAGAAAGAGCCACTGAAGTCACAAAAAATTGTGTAAGAATCCGTAGCTCCGTTTTTTCAACCCTCCAATCCTTTAGAAGAAAATACAAAATTTTCTCAAAAAAGAGAGAAAGTTTGACTCTTTCATTTTTTGAAAATACCCTTTCCCTATTTATTTTATTCATATTCCGCCGGTAAATTTTAGGAATTCGAGCCAATCAACTGGATCTAGTATAAAAACCCGGAGTCTTTTTTATGGACTCAACTCAAGTCTTCAAATAAAGACTGCCCTTTAAGAAATAACGAAATTAGAGTTATAATATTAAGAAATAGGATAGGTCCCTCTTTTTCCAAATTGATAAAAAAAGCAAAGACACTTCTATCCTATACCATAAGATTGGAAATAGTCTTACATGTTCATGTCGTTGTTGTTTCAATAACAAGTATTTTTGTTTTCAAATCAGAGAAATGAGTTGATCCATCATTCATTGCGTTGGAATAAAGTAAGAAATGGCCCGGCTAGGTACTGACCAGGCCGGGGAATAAAAGGAGCTTTCGGCTAAAAAAGGGGGGATATTTTTTTTCTTTCTATGGAAGATATACCCATTATCGAAATGAAATTCGAGTTGGATTGCTAATCCAATTTGTATCTATCTTATCTATCTATAGAATAAAGTGAAAGAAAAAATAAAGACTTTTTGGCTTCAAGCGTAACCGTAACATAGTAATTTTTTCAATTTGGAGAGATGGCTGAGTGGACTAAAGCGGCGGATTGCTAATCCGTTGTACGATTTATTTGTACCGAGGGTTCGAATCCCTCTCTTTCCGTTTCCTCCGATGACTTTCTTTTTTTTGCATTCAAAAAAAGATCGAGACCTTTTCATTGCATTTTATCTTATTTTCTCATAGTTAAATGTCTGGAATAAAAAAAAAAAGAAAATGAATAAACCAACAAGCAAGAAAAAAGCTTTTTCCTCTTTTTTATTCCTCACGTCCAGGATTACGTCCTGGATCATTAGATAGGAATCCGAAGATAAAAAGAGAAACAAAGAATATCACTACTGTGTAAACAAAGAGTTTGAGAGTAAGCATTACACAATCTCCAAGATCATTTTTGTAAAAAAAGGGAATAGACTATCCTTTTTTATACCACATATCCTCTTTTTACACCAAGAAACGAAGTAGTTTCTCGAAAAGAAAGTAATTTTTCGAAATTCGTTTGTAATAAGATTCTTTCGTTACGGAAACGCTTTTTTATGACACAATTCTATATTATATTGTGGGGGACCCTAAATTGAATAGGGCCCTTGAAGTAGAAGGTCAAGTTGGGGAGGTGATCAAGATTTCTCGCAATTATCCAAGAATTCAAATGTTTGGATCGAGGGTTCAGAATATAAGACTTAGCTGATCTTATTAATTGTTAGACTCTTTTTTTATCAAAAAATCATACATGTTTGTAGGACAGTAGTAAAAAAATATCATCGAAAACTTACAGCAGCTTGCCAAACAAGGGCTAAGAGAAGAAAGAGCACAGGTATTACTGGCATAACATCTACAATTGGATTAAAAAAAGCATAAGCCTCGGGCAATTTGGCGAAGAAAAAACTACTCGAATGAAGGGCAGAATTAAGACAGATACAGATCAAACTAAAGATATTAAGCATAACAAACATTTCCTTCTTGGAGATAATTGTATTTTGATTGAGTCATTGATATTAAGGAAAAAAAGGAAGAAAGTAAGGTAGATTCAAATTCTTCTTTTTTTTTACTTGCTCAATCACAAATCCTTCAATTCTCAACCGAGAACAGAAGGAGTCATACTTTCATACAATATCTTAATTGAATTCTATGTAATGATCAATAAATTAAGTTAAATTCTACAACTATATGCATTAAATCCTAGCAACAATCTACTCTATTCCATAGAGATTTGGGTGGGAATTGACGAATAAACAATACGGATATTAGTGTTTATTGGTGTCAAATATAAATATAAATGGGGCGTGGCCAAGCGGTAAGGCAACGGGTTTTGGTCCCGCGACTCGGAGGTTCGAATCCTTCCGTCCCAGAGCAGTCCAATTAGGTTCAAAGTGTAATGTTGAATAAAATCGAATCTTTTTTTCTGAGTTCTACTGATTCTTTTCTGAATCATATCTTACCCTTTTTCTCGCAAAACAACCCAGGGCAAATGACATGCCGATAGAGCGAGATCTATTTCCTATCCTACCTGGCCAGGAAATAGCTCAATAGTTGAATTCAAAAATGAGATGGGCTCTTCCGCGTCTGCCTGTTCCATCGATATTCCTAGTTGCTTAGAAAGACTTTATGGTCTATATCCATAAAAAAAAAAAGAACGCATTCAAAGTGAAAATGCGAAAAAGCTCTACCTTACCCCCCTATCACTAAAGTAAATAGTGGAGTCCAGTTATTAGTTATTAATTCTCTGTGGATCTTGGAAGTCTAAACTAAACAAGAAGGGGCTCTTGGGACTAATTGAATTTTCATTCCATCACCGAGATAATGATTCATTCAAAATAGATGGGTGATTGAGTCGGAAATGAGATATCTATTAAACCTTTTTAACTACAGGCTATGATCTGATTACTAAATCCTTTAATTGATTTCACGATCAAATAATCAAAATTCTATTGAAATAGAAAATTTGAAAAACGAAACGCTTTTCATGATGTTTTATCAATCTTTGGTTCTCGAAGAGATGTGAGATTTGTTAACTTTAATTCTATCAACTCATTTCTGGCCTTTCCAGTTCATTGGACTCGTTTCTTTGGTTAATACTTAATATTCATTTTGTTCCGGTATTAGAAATATAATGAAAGACCCTTCTTTTTTTTAGTTAGGTGTTTTGTTTTTAGCTTAGTTGTTCGAGAAAGGTTGAATCTTTCATGATTGATGGTCTTGAACAATCTGTTCTGTTGAAGATGCAGATTAAAGAAAAGCGTTTTTTTCTTCATTTTCTTTATTAATTCTTTTGCTCATAGAATAAAAGATAGGGTTAATTAAATTGAATCCTTTGCGGAGACTTCTCCAGAAAAAAGGACCTTTCCATATAGAAAAAGAAAGTATGAAAGTATAGATTACTATGTACCGATTGAACTAATGACTATTCATGATTCCATATTGAATCAATTCCATACCGGCTCCAAACTAGAGGAAAGTTATGGTAAAACTTCGTTTAAAACGATGTGGTAGAAAGCAACGTGCGACTTGAAGGACATGATCGGTTGTGGATTCTTACATCCACCATTTTATATAGGAATGAAGGTGCTCTTGGCTCGACATAGTTTGTTCTGTTCCACTAGAACAATCCCTTTTTGCTGGGTTGTAAATAGTACATGATGGAGCTCGAGTAGAAAGTATTGATTCATTTCTCAGGGGCAAGGGTCTAGGGTTAGTGTCAATCAATAAGTCGGAACAACTTCGTAAGTATATCTTCAATATAGAAATAGAAAGGATCCAATTCGAGCAAACGTTTCAAAAAAAGGAAATTCTTTTCTTGGAATTGTCAAAAAACGAAACTATTTTGATCAAAACAAAAGTGTATCGCATGGGAATCAATCCTTCATCTGATTCTTCGATAGAAAGAAATCACAAAAGGTATGTTGCTGCCGTTTTGAAAGATTAAATATCACCGAAGTAATGTCTAAACCCAATGATTCAAAGCAACGATAAAGGATCCCGGAACAAGAAAACACCATTTTCTGTTGTCTCAACAATAGGTTCGGTCAGGGCGAGGAATAAAAAATGGACTCTAAACAAGACAAAGCAAGGGGGTTAGAGACAGCTCAATAAATAAAATGCCTAAGCTTAAGGATTTTCCTTTGAGCTCTTTGAGAATTATACAACTTGAGTTATGAGTACGAATGTTTTTTCTTTTCTGCGGGAAGGAAGAAAAAAAGGAATTCAAAAAAAGTCTAATGGATTTTATTATTTTCTCAATCTATTTGGAACTATATACATAAATTCAAATCATTCTTTCTCGAGCCGTACGAGGAGAAAACCTCCTATACGTTTCTAGGGGGGGCGTTGTTCATCTACATCTATCCCAATGAGCCATCTATCGAATCGTTGCAATTGATGTTCGATCCCGAAGAGAAGGAAGAGATCTTCGAAAAGTGGGTTTTTACGATCCGATAAAGAATCAAACTTATTCAAACGTTCCCGCTATTCTCTATTTCCTTGAAAAAGGCGCTCAACCCACAGGAACCGTTCATGATATTTCAAAGAAGGCAGAGGTGTTTAAGGAACTTCTTCCCGGTAATCAAACGAACTTTAAATAATGAACAAAGATAAAGAAAGTGAGGGTTCCATAATGTGAACTTCCTGGAATTTCTTCTTTTTTCACTCTTTTTTTTTTGTTCTATTTATACGAATTTACTATTAGATTGCTTTCATATAATCCCATATTATCGATTCTCGAATATTATCGATTCTCGAAATAATGAAATATTTTTTCTTGATATGGTTTGGTTTTTGTTAGGATGACACCAAGAAAAGGGGGTTAAGCTTGCTTATTGTCCCTTTTGTTATATTCGGGTTTTGTCTTTTTTTCTTTATGTTTTCAACGTTCATATTGACAATAGTGTATTGAACAAATATAATTGGATCGTGGATAAATGGATCTATTTATCCACGTCCCATAAGTTTTGTTTTTTACTTCAAAAAAAGTGCTCGTTAGATTTGCTGTAACACAAGAGGACCCTTTTTTATGAAAAAATAGACAAATAAAGGAGAATCTCTCTTTTTTTATCTGGGAATTTCTTCTATTTTCATATGATTTGTTCATTTTTATATTCCGAATCGGTCCTAAAAACCTTTTGTCGATTTGTTGCTAGTTTAATCCTTTGATGTGGCCGTTCAATCTAATCTATTTCTTTTTTTATTTCGATCATATCTACACACCATAATTACATTATTTGGGTTGCTAACTCAACGGTAGAGTACTCGGCTTTTAAGTGCGGCTAGATTCTTTTACACATTTGGATGAAGCAACGGATTCGTCCATACCATTGGTAAAGTTTGTAAGACCACGACTGATCCTGAAAGGGAATGAATGGAAAAAATAGCATGTCGTATCAATGCAAAACTCTGAGAATTCTTCATCCTTACCAGATCGGTACAAAATATTGTTTGAATTCTTGGAGCGTGACAAAAGAAATTCACGGATGGGTCGAGTGAATAAATGGATAGAGCCATACGGCTCCAATTATAGGTAAATAAAAAGCAACGGGCTTTTGTTCTTAATTTGAATGATTACCCGATCTAATTATACGTTAAAAATATATTAGTGCCTAACGCGGTAAAAGGTTCTCCTATAAGTGGATTATCTATTTTTTTATAAATCCTAACTATTCACTATATCTTCATTATAGTATGGAGGGGAGACGAATGTGTAGAAGAAGGGGTATATTGATAAAGATTCATTTTTTCCAAAATCAAAAGAGCGATCGGGTTGCAAAAATAAAGGATTTCTAACCATTATCAATTGGATTAAAAAAGGGAGGATCCGTTGATTAGCCTATCTGTATCCGAGGTGTCTAGTCTTTTATTACTATATACCTTGTTTTGACTGTATCGCACTATGTATCATTTGTGAACCCAAGAAATCCTTTGCCTTTGTTTCAAATCGAATTTCAAATGAAGGAATTAGAAGCATATTCCAAAATAGATAGATCTCGGCAACAAGACTTCCTATATCCACTTCTATTTCAGGAGTATATTTATGCACTTGCTCATGATCATGGTTTAAATGGATCAATTCTTTATGAATCCGTGAAAAATGTAGGTTATGATAATAAATCCAGTTCACTGCTTGTGAAACGTTTAATTACTCAAATGTATCAACAGAAACATTTTCCTTTTTTGAGTTCGACAAATGTTTCTAAACAAAAAAATTTTGTTGCGCACAACCCAAATGTTTATTATCAAATGATATCCGAGGGGCTTGCAGTCATAGTAGAAATTCCATTTTCACTACGATTAGTATCTTTTCTAGAAGGAAAGGATAGAAAATCTCAAAATTTACGATCAATTCATTCAATATTTCCTTTTTTAGAGGATAAATTATCACAATTAACTCATGTGTCAGATATACTAATACCCTACCCTGTCCATCTGGAAATCTTGGTTCGAATCCTACGCTCTTGGATACAAGATGTCCCCTCTTTGCATTTATTGCGATTCTTTCTCCATGAGTATCATAATTGCTATAGTCTTATTACTAAAAAAAAAGAAATTTCCTTTTTTTCAAAGGGGAATCAACGCTTTTTCTTCTTCCTATATAATTCTCATGTATATGAATGCGAATCCATATTCTTTTTTCTCCGTAAACAATCTTTTCGTTTACGATCAACATCTTTTAGAATCCTTCTTGAGCGAATAAATTTCTATGGAAAAATGGAGCATCCTGTAGTAGTGTTTAGTAATTATTTTCAGACCTTCCTATGGTTCTTCAAGGA
Source organism: Papaver californicum (assembly GCA_023531435.1). Lineage (NCBI taxonomy): Eukaryota > Viridiplantae > Streptophyta > Magnoliopsida > Ranunculales > Papaveraceae > Papaver > Papaver californicum. The sequence continues at coordinate 661 of JAJJMC010020648.1, read as the reverse complement.
TCCTTTTATGCATTATGTCAGATATCAAGGAAAATCCATTCTGGCTTCAAAGGGAAGTCCTCTTTTGATGAAAAAATGGAAATGTAATCTTGTAAATTTATGGCAATGTCATTTTTTCTTGTGGTCTCAACCAGATAGAATTAAGATAAATAAATTATCCAATCATTCCCTCGAGCTTTTGAGCTATCTTGCAAGTCTACGACTTAACCCCTCGGTGGTAAGGAGTCAAATGATAGAAAGTACATTTATAATGGATATTTGTATTAAGAAGTTTGATACCAAAGTCCCAATTCTTTCTTTGGTTGGGTCGTTGGCTAAAACGAAATTTTGTAACGTTTCAGGGCATCCCATTAGTAAGCCGGCTTGGGCAGATTTATCAGATTCTGATATTCTCGATAGATTTGGGCGTATATGCAGAAATCTTTCTCGTTATTACAGCGGATCTTCAAAAAAAAAAGAGTTTGTATCAAATAAAGTATATACTTCGACTTTCGTGCGCTAGAACTTTGGCTCGTAAACACAAAAGTACTGTACGTGCTTTTTTGAAAAGATTAGGTTCGGAATTGTTGGAAGAATTCTTTACGGAGGAAGAACAAGTTCTCCCTTTGATCTTCCGAAGAGCTTCTTCTTCCCGGAAGTTCTATAGAGAAAAGATTTGGTA
>JAJJMC010020635.1:15526-29244 GCA_023531435.1 Papaver californicum | reverse complement strand
GCATTCATTATTAGTTTAGCAGTGGTGATTGTTCACAGAGCTAATGCAATTGAAAATAATCAAACATACATTAATTCCAACTATGAACTACTGCAACTACCACTTCTGCACTAACAATCCAAAACAGGAGGAAAACATAGTACACCAAGTTATGGTCTAAAAGTGATACTACATAGTACACCTGACCAGCAAAACACTATGAGAAAGTGGACAAGATGCAACCATGCTTGTAGTATCTCATCTAACTTCATAAGATTCAATCACTTACTATGACTGTAAGATAGCAGAACCAAAGGAAACAGACGGTCATCATAAGAAAAAAGGAACATGTTTCCATGTTCCTGTTGTAGATTAATGCATGTTGGAACAACATAACCACAGCAACTAATGTTACACTTGCACATAAAGGCCCATAAGCAAGGTAGCTCACTGCAACAGTCAGCTGAATCTCTATGACTGTGTCACTGAAAAGAAACCCCTCTCACAACACAGATACCACTCCAAAAGCAAGACCAAATAGCTACACTGCACAAAAGAAGGAGCCTTATAACCAACATTGCATTTACACCCAATAAATCACAAAAGTGGTAGTGCACATACGCTCCAAGTGAAACTAGTGTTGGAAATTTGACTATTCTCCAAAACTGAAGCTCCCCTCCTGGACCATACAGTAAATCAAATAATAACCACAGCCGCCCTACTGCAGAAGAAAACATGAACTTTTTCTTACAGCCAAAATTCAAACATACTTATGGCATTCAAATGTACCAAAATACCATAGCTAAAAGTAATCAAAACAGTAATCAGCTAAGAAAAAATGTGAAACTTATGACAACCATTAGAGCAGATAAATACCCATCATTAATCAACGATTCTCCTTCAACTATCGTACTCAATTTTTTGCTTGCACCCAGATCTTTCAACAAAACCACGACAACGACATCTTTTTCCAACTCCTCTCAGGCGTACCGTACGACAACGACAAACCGTATAACACTTACTCAGGTGGGCGGGCAGTAACATTGTCTGTCGTGACTTGTAATATGGGTGTAAACACCCTACACCTACGGTATCCCAATCTTTGCTCAACGAAGTCTTGAACCGCAACATCTCTGAAGAAGGTCATGAGAATTACTATTAGTATTCAATCTTTTTGTGAGGGTTAAAATTGGGTCAATCACTTCAAGCTTGTATTATAAAAGGTTTGGCAAATATGCTCACCTAACATCCATACATACCAGACCAATTGACGAGCCACAGCAATTTCAGACTTGAATCAAATATTTGTAGTCTTCTCAAATAGGTCATGGACTTTGTGGGGAAGACAAAGTTGGAATTAGGACAAAGAAATATGAGGCATTAAATTTCCAGAACTAGAATGGTCTAATACGACCTGCACCACCCTGTTCTATGTTCTAGTCATCACTAGCCATATTAATCCAAAATAAAATTACACTAGCTGTCTGCAAGGTGCCTTGCTAATAGATCTTTCCCATGGAGATAAAAAAGTAGCATTATTTGAAGAAATAACAATTAGATTGGTTGTGGACCTTGTGGTTCACTACATAATGGAAACGTAAGTCATCTGATAGCAGTTATCACAGAGAAACTAATAGTGGAGTTTCCTATTCAAACTACCACTTTCAGTAAAATGACACTAGTAAATACAACACTAATACGAAAACGATGAATTTGGATCCCTAATATTATCTATCAGATGATGTTGAGAAGTAAGTATTCCCTAGAATCCCTACTACTGAGAAAGCTCTCACTTTCCTTGAATCTGACTGCATATACTTATTCGACTGCCTAGTATAAATGAAATAAGTCACTGATGCATCACATTCTTCCATCGAAATAAGCTCGAGTCTCTAACAAAATGGACAGCTAACGAAGCAATAAAGCTTAACCCAAAACAAAAAATACTTCTGTGAAGTTGGACTGATGATATATAGACAGAATAACAGTAACTTAAAATATATGACTCACTAAGACAATGCCAATAGTATCAGGTTCGTTCAAAGGTTACTAGTCATTCAATTTCAAAATGAAACTCATTAAGCCTATAAAAGGATATAAATAGTACTTCCAAAACTCAATGAAGATTACCAGTCTATAAGTATATGCGCTCAGGCTTCACATCCTTCTGGTGCTGCTTGAAAGGCTAACAATGGCTTTCTGTCTCCTTCAACTGACTCCATTGTTTTTGTACCTTCTTCCCCTAATTCTTTCAATGAAAGTAAAGTGTTCGGGTGAGGGATAACTATATGAAACCGTTCCTTAAACTCCACAAGCCTTTTCGAGGTTGAAGCTTTTGTGTCGTAAATGTTGAGATAGTTATCAATGCAAGTTAAAACATGGCCACTCTTCGTAACGGCTAATATTTTGCTATTGTCAACCTTAAACTCTTTAGCCCAACCCAATGACTGACGTTCCTCTCGCTCTTTCATGTCATGATTATCATTCTTCTTTTCGAATAGCCATGTGTCAAAACATTCGCCTTCTTCGACAGATTGTCTATTAGCAAAATATAAAAATCCATCCAAAACCCCTATTCTAATAACATTCCAATCAACAAAATTCCAACTAATAATGTAATCAGTAATGCACGGTGGCAAAGGAGGCGGTGAAAGATGCTCATAAAACTTTTCCTCGGCTAAATCAAAGGTAACAATCATTTCTATTTTATTGTCCAGCCAATAAAGAGCTCCATTGGCAAAGATACATCGTTCCCAACTGTATTCTCTGAATTGAGAATTGATTCCAAGGTCTCTCCACCCTTTGCCACTTCCTAGAGTGTATATGTGGACTGCTACACAGTGGGGCTCTAACACATATACTCCTACAATTTTGTACTCATTGGTTGAAGAAACATAGCCGAATCCAATCGTCCAATAAACATCATCCATATCACAATACACTGTGTTGATTTCTGGAAGCATGACACATTCTCTGGTGATGGGGTTACAGATCCAAACAGATGGGTAGTGGTAATCAAGAAGACAGATCAAACCATTACAGGAATTAACAAAGCTACTAAATTTAAAAGGAGGGGTAAAATTTATTCTTCTAATTCTCTGAATGGGTGTTGTTGTTGACTCATAATTCTCATCATATTCAAAATAGTGAAAAATTTCATTCCCAATTTCAGTAGTCAAAGCAAGAAAACCCAACTTACCAGAATCATCAGCAGAATCATAAGGATGATTAAGACGATGTAAGTGCATCTTAGAGAATAATGGATGATGACCAACAAGACTTCTCCAGGTTTTGCATACTGATTTGCATTCAAGAACTGATTCAGTTGGTAAACGAGTTAAAACGTTTACTGTAATCTCCGACGGGAGACTGTTGAAATACCCCATGAAAACCCTTTCAGTAAAAATTGGAGATACTGAGAGAAACCAATTTTTTGTATCAGGTCTAAGAATTTGCGACGGAAAAAACCATGGAAAAGTGGTGGGCTTTGTTTGTGGGAAGAAGATTTTTACTTGATTCAGTGCGAAAAAAATTAGAAGAAAAACACAAAAAATTTGGACCATTTCTCGATTTGTGCGTGTCATCCTTGCGCAGGGGCCATGCTAATCTTCTCTGTATCGTTCCAATTTTATCGGATGTCCCCGAAGGGACAAGCATGTAGAGAAGCTAAGGCTATTTAAACCGGTCTCTGCTTTGTAAACTGGGCAATGTGGGACTAAAACTAACCTGAGGTACTTGCTTCCTCCCCTTGTTATCCTTACTGTGACTTAAGACTACCAAAGACATGGAAATCGATCATTGGTTTCAATTACCATCACAAGCAGGTGTGTTGGGGGTGTTCGGTTTGAACATACAGCTGAATGGGTTTTTAATGGTTGAAATTTGCAGCTTCCAAATTGCCCACTTAGAAGTGTATTCAGAAGAAAACGTTAGAAAAAAGTATTAGAACTTTTTGTAGGAAGTGATTCAAACAAGATAACTCATTTTAAGTTTTTGGAGCGTAAGTCATAGATTCTGCACTAAGAATCTCACATGAAAACGTTTTGGATCGCATACGACAACATGTAGACAGATAAGCAGAGAGGGATTCTTTATTTGGTATTCAATAAGGATTCAAATTTGGTGTTCAAATGGTAAATCAAAGTCCAAACACCCTCGCTACTTATTTCCAGCTTGTATTGACTTTTCTCTGCTAATTTTAGCTTCTAAACTTGTCAAGCTATCTTACTTGAATGTCTAGTGCTGTATAAGATGACACTAGTCGATAACAAGTTTAACAGTGGATCATGTTTTCAAATAGCTAGTAATAATTATAACTGGGTAAGTAGATCTCATGCCATTCAACCCAAAAGTTCACCATTCAACATTTTAGCTAGTAATATCGTGTTCTTCGAACATTTTTTCAAAGTACTTGTTGGAAACATAATGTGCAATGAGGTAAAGAAAAAAAATCACATAATCAAAGAGCTTTTTAAAAACTCTTCAAAAGTTCTTCATTCGAGATCTCAGTATCTATCGTCGCTTGTCCGAGAAGAAAATTGTACACTTTGGAGAGCTCCTTCGAAACATTAATATCCGCTCCATAGTGCTACTTTTCTTCTCCTGTGACTCGATACAAGGATAGATGACCATCCTCTTCAGAATTCTGGCATTCTTTAACATAAAATTCACGAGAATCAGCTCCTTCTCATGCCCTTCAGATGATCCAAATGTGACTTTCTTCAATTTTGAAAACAAAATAGGAGGCAATACTGGACCAATACCATTTTCAGGAATATATCCGCTGATTCCCTGAATTAAAATAAATCCAAAATTATAAGTCTATCCAAATATAAGTAACAGTTAGTCTATTGAAAACTCAGAACTTGAAAGGTCAAGCACTTACCTGTTTGAAATTGACTGCTTTAAGATTAGGCTACATTTTGAGCAAGCACAGTAATGACTTAAAATACCAAAAACAACATATGTAACTCACTTCCAAACATTTCAAATTATTAAATGCAGGGAGTCTAGCATTGAGATTGTCTATCAGGGAGAGGGCCTAATCACAGCATAACAAAAAGCATACTAGTCAGTAGATTTCATATAACACCGTAAAACAGATAAATACCCAATGCAACTAAAGCCGATAAAGGCAAGAAAAAAATGTACATCATACTCAAACATACCTTGTGGGTCGAGGCAGATATCTTTAAGAATCTAACACTGGAAAGCCGTTCGAAAAGTTTTGTCACAGCATAACCTAATTCTGCTTTCCTTGTTATGATATCATCCATGTCCTCAAGGTCCATGCAAAAGTCAATATCTGTATTAACCAGTGATGAAAAGTTGTGCACGTCATATTCCTTTGCAACTCTACATCTGTATATAAAAGACCGTACATTTGGTGCATCAACCTTGATCACTCCTTTCGGAGGATAAATACATGTTAACCTCTTTAGATTGGGGAGCTGATACCGTAAAATCCTCCATCACTTCCCAAGTGCAGTGAGCTATACTCAGCTCTTCAAGGACAGGGCAGTTGGATATGAATTTTTCAGGGAAGTTCTTATCTCTAAATGCGATATACATAAGTCGAAGTAACTTGAGTCTCGGAAAATGGATCAATGTAGGGAGTTTGAGATCAAAGGGCATACCAATGGTCAAATGAACCAGTGAATCACAAGTAAAAATACTGGAGGGACACAAATAAGGACTATATGGAACTTGGGATCTGGAGCACAGAAGGAGGTTTTCAACTTTACACCTTAGTACATCAGATATCCATGCATTTACGCGAGTTCGATCACAACGTCCATCACATTGTAAATAAAATTTCTTTAGTTTCGACATATCACGAAGCAGTAAGGATCCATAAAATTTATGAATCTATCCGTCTCCAAATAAACGTCTTCGGAAGTTGCAGACCGCCAGTTCCGGAAATCAAGATTAGGAAAGGAAATCCACTCATACCTCCATTGCTTGGATAAAATGCCTGCACAAATGGAGAAGCTAAGACTATTTAAGCCAATATCTGTTTTGTAAACTGGGAAATGTGGTACTAAATCAACAGGCTAGTCATAGTTTTGGGATTCCTTTATTGAGTCTCAAAAGTTCGAAACTCTCTAATCGCAATTTTCTATCTAATAATTTAAAACCTGATACGTTGTTTCCAACATCCCTGCCTAAACCTCAACAATCATAAGTGTGGATTTGTAGTTTTCTATAATGGTGATATTTTCTTTTCCATCACTTAAAATCTAGTATGACACTATGTTTTTTCTTTCTTGTTTGGATACAGGGGAATAAATTTCAAAAGAATTGGACACATAGTCGTATATAGTCTAATTGAAATCAGTTCAGCTGGATTTTGCAAGGGGACAACCTCAGAATCACCTGAAGTACTTAGTTCCTCCCCTTGCAACTGATCCTTCCTGTGACTTCTAGCCTTGAGGATTGAGGTGTGCCAAATATTTCCTTTTCTTGAACGGACGCTTGTATAAAACACGCAGCCCATGTGTGCTAATGCAGCATGAGTTTAAGAAGCCGGTATGACCTCCATTCATTTTCTAGGAGTCAAGGTGGGCTCGAATGACAAAGAGCATCTACATTGACAGGATCACCTTCTCGAACTAAACATATCCCTTGAGTGCATATGTGGATAGACCTGGCTTCAACCTCGCATACAAAAATGTTATTTTTCTTGCATTTCTGTGATCTACTCTTCCTCTCCCTTGACCCCCCATAATTGCCCAACCAACAAAAACCTTCAAATCGTAAGCATGAAATCCTTACCCAAAATCTTGAACACTCCTTTTGGAGGATGAATGCATATTAAAAATTAATCTCTTTAGCTACAGGTGTCTTTGCTCATGAGGAAAATCGAACAGATTTTTGTTTTGGCGTTTCGGAAAAAGAAAAACACATTGCATAAGGTGGTGCACTGTGTTTAGATTCATTTTTCAGTAATATAGGTAAAGCATATCTCCAAACATAAGAAATTAGGTAATGGCTTTTCGTCATGGTTCTTCCGTATGGAAATCTAAAAGGAACTAAAGATGTTTTCCAATCTGCCATACATGATACATGTCATGAAGAGCTAGAGACCATCATCCATTTCATACCTTGCAAAGTTACTCAAGTCGTGATGTTTACTCCAATCTGTCCCTTGGAACTGAAAATAAACTGTTGTGTCTTGAAGACTTATTTTAGGAATGGGTTTGGATTTTCTAGTCCTGGGTGAAAACCTAAATGAGTATTTTCTATTTTATGTCTTGTCTAATATATAGAAGGTGTTTTCTAATATTAGTTAAGGATTCTTGGTGGCCAAGTTTGTAACCTATATAAACAGGAATCAGGCCATGTAGAGATTATCATGAATGTAGAGAGACATCGGTGAGAGATTTCTTGTGTTAGCTTTAGAGAGAGAAGCTATGATTTTTGTGGTGAGTGCAGTTGGTGAGGAGCAAGAGACAAGGTGATCGTCTCAGGTAATTGCTACGGTGTAACCAAGGGTTTGCTAGGATTCCACAAAGGCATTCTACGTTTGTAATTGATTCATCCATAGTGGATTGGAGCTGGTGCGGCTCAAAGTGGACGTAGACAATAGATACACATTGTATATATTGTTGAACCACTATAAATCTTGCGTGTCTTGTGAGTTTGATTTACTTTCTTGTTCTTTGTTATTATTCGTGCTTGGTTTACTTATTATTCACCATATCATTCCAAGATCCTGTATTCCGTGGTTTTGTCAGTACTTAAGTAATTGTCTGCAACAGTTCCTTGAGAGTTAAAAATCCTGACAAATGGTATTAGAGCATTAGGCTCGGCACAATTGTTTGTGGAAGTTATCAAGGTTGTTTAGGTTTATTAACAACAAGGTTATTGATTTTTCTTTGACAACAATTGAAGTGGGAGTTATGGGTAATAATAACGAAAGTACAGTAGCAAGGGTTAAAGTTTTTAATGGGAAGAACTTTACATTATGGAAGTTTCAGATGGAAGACTATCTATTTGAGAGAGACCTTAGTGTTACATTAGGTGGAGTTGACAAAAAGGGATCACTCAAAGATGAAGAATGGTTGGTTCTTGATCCCAAGTGTGTGGCTGTGATCCATAAATGTCTAACGGAAGAAGTTTATAACAACGTACAAGAGATTACCAGTATGAAGACTCTTATGGATACACTAGAGAAGTTGTATTAAAAGTAAGCAGCCTCAGGGAAGATTATGTTGTGTGAACAACTGTTCAATTTGAATATGCAAGAAGGCGGAGCGATTTTAGCACATCTTGGGAAGTTTAATTCGATTAATTCTCAGTTTTCAAAAGTTGGCATTACTTTTGATGATGTGCAACAAAGGTTAATCGGCAAAGAAGAAAGAAGAATAGAACGAGGCTGCAATTTCAGCTCTTCGAGTTTATCCTTAAGTATGCAACAATATGACAGAGGTAGAAATCCCAAAAGGAACAATGAAAAGTCTAGAGGGAAGTCTAAAGTAAAGTCTAGGGGATCTCAATCCCGACCTAAAGGAACTGTGGAGTGTTGGGCGTGTAAGAAAGAAGGACATTTTAGACGTGACTGTCCAGAAAAGAAAGGTGCTAACAATGGTGGAAACAAAGGTCTGCAAAACCAGTAAAGGTCCTTGTTGATGACAACAAGATGATTACAAAAGGTTTTCTGCTAATCTCTGAGGATAAAATGGAGGATTCTTGGATTATAGACTCAAGATCTTCTTTCCATGCGACAGGTGATAAGAGTATCATGATATATTATAAGGAAGGATATTATGGCCAGGTATTCTTAGGTGACGGTGTAGCATGCGATATCATCGGGATGGGTGATATGATTGTGAAAGTCAATGGTTCGACATGGAAATTGAAGATGTCTGACACATTCCAAATCTGGAGAAAAACTTGGTATATGTGGGCCAAGTTTGTGATGATGACTGTGAAGTTACGTTTACAAAACATAACTGGAAAGTAAAGAAAGGTGCTATGGTGTTAGCTCGGGAGTTAGAGTTGGAACTCTATACTGGACTTCAGATGGATCTACTTTAGCAATAATTATTAAAGGTGAAGACACTGACTTATGGCATAAAATACTGGGACATATGAGTGAGAAAAACATGAAGATATTGTGCTTTGGAGGGTACCTTCCGAAGGTAAAGTCTGTTGATATAAGTTTTGTGAAGACTGTGTTATGGGAAAGCAAAAACGGGTTAGTTTCAACAGAGATGGCAGAAGCTTAAGAAGTGCAAAAATTGATTTGGTTCATATAGATGTATGGGATCAATAGATGTTGCATCTCACAGTGGTTTCCATTATTATGTCACCTTTATTAATGATTATTCAAGGAAGGTATGGATTTACTTCATGAAGAATAAGTACGAGGTGTCTTAGGTGTTTTAAAAGTGGAAAGCTTTAGTTGAAACAAGAAATGGTCTGAAGTTAAAGTGGCTAAGGTCAGACAATGATGGTGAGTATGAAAAGGAATAATTCTTATAATTTTTTGCTACAAAATGGAATTTGTTTGGAGAGGACGCTTCCAGAGACACCACAAGAGAATAGAGTAGCAGAACGTATGAACTGGACGTTGAATGCACGTACTAGGTACATGAGGTTGCAATCTAGTTTGCCCGAGACCTTCTGGGCACATGCAACAGAAGTGGCTGCTTGTCTAATCAATATGACACCCAGTAGTCCATTATATATGAAGATACCTGATGAGGTTTGGTCTGGAAAAAAAGTAAATCTTTCTTATTTGAAAGTTTTTGGTTGTGTTGGTTATGTCCAACTTAGTCCCGGTGATAGGTATAAGATAGGCGCTCAAGCAAAGAAGTGTATATTCATTGGTTATGGAGGTGACGCTTTTGGGTATAAATTTTGGGACTATGAAAGTCACAAATTTATCAGAAGCAGGGATGTTACTTTCAATGAGAATGAGTTGTACAAGGATAGAAAGATAACACATATTGAATATATTGAGTCAAATACTGATAAAGACTTGTATATCGATATGGATGATGTTTCTGGATGAAGTGTGGTACGGGAAGAACATGGTGTTGCTGATAGAACTGAAGAACCCCGAGTACAATATGAAGGGAATTCTACTGCAATAGGAGTTACTCCTGCAGTACCACATGAAGTACGAAGATCATCAAGAACTCATAAACCAAACCTCAAGTATGCTTTGAATCATATATTACTTATAGATGGTGGTGAACCTGAAGATATCAAAGAGGCACTAGCAGTTGATGACTCAAGCAAATGGCAATTTTCTATGGATGATGAGATGAACTCACATGAGGAGAATGACACATGGGTGTTAGCAAAATTACCAAGAGGTAAGAAGGCGTTGCACAACAAGTGGGTTTATCGAAAGAAGATTGAAACAAATGGAGAGATTCGTTATAAGGCGAGGTTGGTTGTAAAAGGGTTTTAACATAAACCAGGTGTCAACTACAATGAGATATTTCTCTCCAGTGGTGAAGGTGACTACTATCAGAGTATTGTTAAGTCTAGTGGCTTCTGAAGATCTCTACCTTGAACAGTTGGATGTAAAGACATCTTTTTTTCATGGTGACATACATGAAGAAATTACATGAAGAAATTACATGAAGCAGTCAGAAGAATTCATAGTAAAAAGCAAGGAAGAAATGGCGTGCAAACTAAAGAAGAGTTTGTATTGCTTAAAACAGCCCCCAAGACAATAGTACAAAAAGTTTGACAACTTTATGCATATAAGTGGTTACTCACGGTGTAATGTCGATCATTGTTGTTACTTCAAAAAGTATGGTTCTAACTATATCATACTATTAATGTATGTAGATGATATGTTAGTAGCTGGAACATCTCAATAAAATATTGAGAACTTGAAGAAACAATTAGCAAGTGAGTTTGCTATGAAAGATCTTGGTGAAACACGACAGATTCTTGGTATGAGAATCATAAGGGAAAAAGCTAAGGGAACACTTACTCTTATTCAAGCTGAATATATTGAACGAGTGTTGAAGATTTTCACTATGGAGAATGCTAGCCAGTCAGTTCTCCACTTGGAAGTCAGATTCGTCTTTCAAGTTTGCAGTGTGCACAAACAGATGAAGAAAAAGAGTATATGGGTAATGTACCGTATTCATCAGCTATTGGGAGTTTAATATATGCTATGGTATGCACGAGACTGGATATTGCATATGCAGTGGGAGTAGTGAGTAGATATGCAAGAAACCCAGGTAAGAAACATTGGGAAGCAGTAAAGTGGATACTTAGGTATCTGAGAGGTAACACAAACGTACCATTGTGTTATGAAGAAGGTGGATCTATCTTGAGGGGTTATGTGGATGCAGACTTCGTAGGTGATGTAGACAAAAGGATAAATACAACTGGTTATGTTTATACTATGGGGTCAGTTGCAGTGAGTTGGAACTCACGATTACAGAAGTTGGTGACATTGTCCATTACAAAAGCTGAGTATGTAGCAGTGACATAAGCGAGCAAAGAAATGATATGGTTACAAGGTTTATTAGCTGAGTTTGGTAAGGAACAACGGGATAGTGTTCTGTATAGCGACAGTCAAAGTGTTATACATTTAGCCAAGAACTCAGTTATCATGCTAGGACGAAGCATATAGATATTCGATACCATTTCATTCGAGATCTCTTAGAAAAAATGAGATTTGAAGCTCGAGAAGATTCTTGGTTCTAAGAATCCAGCTGATATATTGACCAAGGGAGTTACATCAGACAAGCTAAAACTCTGCAAAACTTTAGTTGGTCTCTTAGAGTAAGGTTTTGGGAGGGGAGCCGCATCAGGGAAGACGATCAACACTGACAATCCAAGTCAATAAGAAGATCAAGGCAAGGGAGAATCGAAGTTTATACAATAAGCGTGGGAGATTGTTGTGTACTGAAGACTTGTTTTAGGTTCTTAGTCCTAGGTGGAAACCTAAATGGGTATTTCATATTTTATGTCTTGTCTAATATATGGAAGGTGTTTACTAATATTAACTAGGGATTCTTGGTGGCCAAGTTTTAACTTATATAGATAGATACTAGGTCATGTAGAGATTATCATGAATGTAGAGAGAGATCGGTGAGAGATTTCTTGTGTTATCTTTAGAGTGAGAAGCTATGATTTTTGTGGTGAGTGCAATTGGTGAGGAGCAAAAGACAAGGTGATCGTCTCAGGTAATTGCTACGGTGTAACAAAGGGTTTGCTAGGATTCCACAAAGGCGTTCTACGTTTGTAATCGATTCATTCATAGTGGATTGGAGCGGGTGCGGATCAAAGTGGACGTAGACAATATATACACATTGTATATATTGTTGAACCACTATAAACCTTAGGTGTCTTGTGAGTTTGATTTACTTTCTTTTTCTTTGTTATTATTTGTACTTGGTTTACTTATGATCCACCATATCATTCCAAGATTCTGTATTCCGTGGTTTTTTCAGTACCTAAAGTAATAGTCTGCAGTAGTTCCTTGAGAGGTAAAAATCCTGACATGAACATCAGCTCACTATCACTGTCTTGAATCATAGATGGTTAACCATGAAGGATGGAGATTAGACTCTTAAGCTGGGAGCTAGTTTATTATAGAACATCCGGAAGACTAGAAACTCAATGTTAATGGATTAGTAACTCTTTCCCAGTGTCCTTACTTACCAAACGTTGTATCACCAAATTTCATGGTATTCTTCGATTCCTAACCAGTATGTTTTTCTGTAGCCTTGTTATAAATAATACTACTGCTTGCTTTTAGTGTTCGCCCGCTATGCAATTGTTAGCCACTGAGAATTGTATCGGCAGGATGATCCAGAACTATAACTGCAATACAGAACAACAAATTTCCATTATCATGCATTTCTGCATATGAAGCTGATATTACTACTTCAGGAAATACAATTTTTACTTTACCAATAACGTTTCGTCGTACTCTATCCTTATTGTTTTAGTTTGAAGTACAAGCTTTCCATTGTCACCGAAAAATATGTTGGATACACCGGTAAGTAAGTGGAGGATCATACGATTAAAAACCCAAACTAGAGTTTTAATGGCTGATTTGACAAGCCATATACCAATAAGATAACTAGCATCATGGTCACAATCAGAACATAATGGGTAGAATCCAAAAGCAAAATTAATTTTCGTTTTGAATATTGTATCTGAGATGAAATAGGTCCTTACCTAAGCTATGTTCAACATTTTGAATACCAATCCCTCACCATTTGAGTCCGTGCTTTCAAAACACGACTAGTTAGCAACTTCGTAGCATCTCACTTACAATTTTCGTTGCATCTCATAGCGTAACAATTTAGCAAAGGCAACAATGAGACAACCAAATAAGCAAAAAACCATCTGCTGAAGAAAAAAGTTCTAATTACATTCAGATGATAAAAACTTACAGATAACTACTCCGAGTTAGTAGGTAGCGAGAGGAAGGCTAGAACGCCAATTGTTAAGTCTTGAACTGGAGCCTGTGTGACCAGCTACTCTCAGTCCAAACAATCCAGTAGCCTTACAAATTGTTTTTTTCTTTTTCCTTGTTCTGCACTTTGTTCCTTTATCTACTCAGGAATTCAAGAACAATTAGTGTCCTCATTTTCCAGCCAAAAGCACTCATGGAGAGTAATGATGTTCGGGGAGTTCTGGAGCAAATGAAGAGCTTTGATCTCTCCAAAAGCACTTGGTAGATGTCAGAGTTTGTGTCAACTCAAACTCTGATTTAATCTCATAAAGCACTTCGGTAGATGTCAGAGTTT
>JAJJMC010020635.1:0-15516 GCA_023531435.1 Papaver californicum | reverse complement strand
CTCTGATTTAATCTCATAAAGCACTTCGGTAGATGTCAGAGTTTGTGGCAACTCAAACTCTGATTTAATCTCATAAAGCACTTTGGTAGATGTCAGAGTTTGTGTCAATCTTTCCATGAAACACCTGCAGGAAAATCAAATATCTACCATTTCAATGGATCTTCTTACAAATATAGATGAACATGAGAGCTTCAATTTTGCTACATATCTAAGAAACCAAGATCTCTGGTCCCTTAACAAGCAAAACCAGAATCTTCATAACCAAGAATTTTTTCTACGATTGAGTACTCAGAAATGTACCTTTTCCAGTTCTACAGAAACTAAAGAAAACACTAAATGAGACAAGATGAACAGCAGAAAGACAGTGGAACGGGTCAGTTTCCATTAACCAACCAAAACAGCATCATCTATGTAAATACTATTACCAATGAAAACAGTAGGACTAATGCTGGATTCATAGAGATAGTTTCTTTTCCTAGTTTGTTGAAAAAGATTATCAGTGAAGCTATAATATCGACTATAATAATTGTGCTGATTAAAGGCTTTCACTTCATTTTTTGGTACCCTTATTTGTTTGGTTCAGGGTTATTGATTAAGATTCTAACCATCAAAATATGAAAACACATGATGGATCATCCCTCGTGGATTCTTCGCATCTATAACATTCTCCTACAGAGATTTGGGAAAATATTGAGGAAACTAACATATTTGCTGAATCTCAGAAGTACTAGAAATGGAAAGGGTTATTCACAGACCACTAAACTGAGTATCTAAAAGCTAATAATTATTCACTATCGTATTTAAGATTTTAATAAGCAATCTTAGTAAAGGTTTCATACCTTGCAAACTTTGTGTGAACGCCCTGAGATTATGTCAATTTCTTTTCATGAAACACCTGCAGGGAAATCAAATACATTGTCAGACGTAGGAAAAGAATCTGACATAGTCAAATAGAGAAACCCTCACAGCTGATGGGCGAAATTCTAGGGATACACCTTCAGCATTTTAGGGCCAACCCACTGAAACCTATGGAAGTTGACGTAAAAAGTGAATCAGTGACTTGATAGAATCTATGTGTCAAGCTGATCTGCTGAAAAATGGAATTACCAACTTGACAAATTCCTGCAGGGTTGCAACTTACAATAAAATAGCCCATAGTACAGTATGCCCTAGCTCCTAGGTGCAAGCTGGTTATCTACCATTACAAAGGATCTTTTTGCAAATGCTGATGAACATGATAGCTTCAGTTCTGCTACGTATCCAAAAAAACAAAACCAAAAAAAAAAAAAAATCCTTGACAAGCAAAACCAGGATCTTGGTAACCAGGGATTTTTTTTCCAGGAATGAGTACTCAGGTATCTTTTCTGGTTCTATAGAAACTAAAGGAGACACTAACTAATCCTCCTTTTGTTCACAGTAAAATGACAGAGGACAGTTCTCATTAACCAACCAAAACAACATCATCAACGTAAACACTATTACCTATGAAAACAGTAGGACTAATGCTGGACGCATAGCGATATTTTCTTTATCTAGTTTGACGAACACGATTATCGAAGAAGCTGTACTACTGACAATAATAATTTTGCTGATGGAAGGTTTTCAATCACTCATGCAGTTTGTTTAGTTCAGGGATTATCAATAGATTCTAGGCATCAATGAATGAAAACACTTGATGGATCATCCCTCATATGTTCTTCACATCTACAATATTCTTGAGTCCTGAATAGACTTGGGAAAATTTTAAGGAAACTAGCATATTTGCTGAATAACACAAGTACTTGAGAAATTGGAAGGGTTTTTCACAGACCACTAAATTCTGCAAGCACAATGTACAAAGAGCATGCATACAAAGGCTAATAATAATTCCATATCGTATTTTAAATTTTAGGAAGCAACATTAGTATAGGTTTCATACCTTACAAACTTTGCGTGAACGCCCTGAGACCCACTCATTGTACTCATCCATTCTTATGATAAAGGAACTGGAAGCTGATGTACCTCTCCCGCCATAAGCTTGCATGTTTAGAGGTGGCAGTAGTTAGATTAGATAAATATTCAACGGGAAAGAAAACAAGAAGGGAAAGGAATCCTCTGAGTGATGCACATCTGAAATGCATACCTTAGCAATTTCAGAGGTGTCAGCGCTACTATCATTACTCCTCAGGCACATCTTGAGATTTTTTCGTTGCATGTAAATAACTGCACCTATGGGCCTGACATGATGAACGTAAGTGATAAGTCAGTAACACATTAAGCCATCTATCACTTCAGAAACTTATTTTGATGAAAATTTTACTTTAAGCCAGCTGCAGCACTTCTTAAACTAAGTTCTTTCCCAATTTCATTGCTTAAGTTTGCGTTCCCATCAGCTCTAATTCCCTACAACAGTAACACATCGATATTGTCAGCATGAAAATTTACAAATTAAAATGAGGAGGATTTGGCAAATCAAACAAATTATAACCATCACAGGAAATCACTTTCCTACGTCAATCAACAGTTACAGACAAATATCGGGGATAAGTGGGGGAGAAAGAGAGAACTATACCAAACATTCTCCAGAGAAACCTCTGCCCAAATGAATTTTGAAAGGTTTATACAATAACTTATTAGCGGCATTTTGGCGAGAAGATATGTAAGCATTTCCCCGGATAATTAAATCAGTGGGATTGAGTTCCATTAACTGTTGATAAATCATACTCAAATTAATAAAGAATCACATATATTACCATTCCATTACCAAAATCCCATTCAGCAACCATATAAACAGAAACTTAATCCAAGAAAGAAACTAAACCTGATCAAACATGTACGGATTAGTAATGCAATTCAGCTTCCGCCGCTCTTCTTTCATGAAGGGTAATTGTAAAGAATTAGATTAGGTGTTATTTCTTCAGCTGCTGTAATTAGGGATTCTAATGCTGCTTTCTGAAATTTCTTCTGGTTTCATTGTAGATTGTTGATGGGGATGATGAGAGTGAGGATTTGGTACTAATACTAATACAAGCATAAACCCTATAAATTCTTCTGAGAAGGAGAGATGCCATGAATAGTGAGAAGAGGAGAAAATGAAATGGTTGATGAAAGTGAGGATTTAGGCCGCTTCTAATTGATCTTGTTCGGTTGATGACCTTCCAGTCCGATATCGAGCACCAAAATATCGTCTGAGTGTAATCTAACGTCATTAGCATTGTCACAGTTATACGGTAACTTATTACACAAACTGTATCTTTCAAAACTTCCCATCTCAAAAGGAATCATCTCGCGCCCAAGTTTTGTTCAAAGAGACACACATATTATTTTTAGGCGCAGTGTAGGAAAGAAGAGTAGTGGATGAAGTGGGAGTCAATAAAAGGTACAAGTTTGTGGCAAATTGGGTATGAGAAAGAGGTCCTTCTTATATAGAGGAAGACCCAATGATTAGTTTTTCTGAAAAATTCAAAATATGGATGAAATATTTTGGCATAATCAATCGATATATATGTCCACTTCGACCGATCGTGGCTTATCAAAAATGTTGAAAAAATGGCTTGTTACAATCGGTCGATATATATGTCCACAGCGACCGATTTCAGGCTAAATGACAACCAGAAAATTGGCTTTTCCTCTAACAATAACCGGCCGATATGGATGTCCACATCGACTGATTGTATCCTAAAAACAACTAGAAAAATTAGTTTTTCATCTACCTAGACCGGTCGATATGGTTCCCCACAACAACCGATTATAGCCTAAAAAACCAACATAAAATTGGTTTTTTCTCGGACCCCAAAATCGGTCGATATGAATGTATATATAATTTTATAAGCCTGACAAACTTTTGGAATGTTTGCCCAAAATCGGTTGATACATATGGCCATATCCACCGATTTAAAACTTGTAGTTTCTGCCAAAAACCATAATCGGTCGATATATATATGTCCACGTCGACCGATTGTAGCTTAAAAAGCTGCCAGAATACCTGAATTTTTGGCCCAAATTGTAGTTCTTTTTTCACATCTTAGCTAAACACAACAACTTTAAAACCAACCAAATTCATTCATTCATAAACTAACATGTTTTAATTCGACCAACAAACATAAGTTTTGACTTCAGAGTTAAAAGACATAATTTTTAAAAACAAGAGTCCGTTCATTCATTTCATAGTCAATATCAACACCACGACCTCGTTTGGAAGGTCGTTGTTAAGCGCCATCATTATCGCCAGTATCATGTTGGTAATTTCTGCCTTGTACCCAAGCACTCTTTCTCGCTTTATTTTTCCTCTTTAGTCTCGTCTCCACTGTCTCCCATCAGCTTGTTCATCCTACAGAGCGTTGTATTATGTAATCCTCCTTTCATTCGTCTCAACATTTTCTCCTCTTAACAAACAAGATTTTTCTTTGTCGATAATATACGGGATTCGTCTTATATGTTTTCATTCCAAACAATAAACATTTAACAAGTCATGCCAAAACTACCTTAACAAACCATAAAAGACTACAATACGTACTAGAACACCGAAAGCTCTATGTTGATCCTTGATTAAGGGCCCATCGTCTATTCGTATCACACGAGTATGAGAAACGTTGTAGTACCACGCCATATATCCTAGTGATACCTCATCATCTGAGTTCAGAAACCTACCTGTTTAAACTATGCGTACCTCCTACCTTTTCAATCTAAAGATAATGGTAGAAGATCGTGAACAACCACAATTTTGTTCTCAAGGGACTTATAGGCGGACTTGTCCAATTTATACTTTTGTTCAAAAAAATTGATGAGGATCTCATGTACACCACCATATTGTCTCGTAACTCTAGTCGGGTTGTACAATATATAACCCTTGGGGTGAAACTAAGGTCTAGAAAAATGTTGTTCATCGCACCCAACCATCCTTCTTTCCTATAATTCTTGCATGTAAGGTTTAAAGACAACATTCGTCGTTGTCAAGTTGTTTAATTGCTGTTTTTAATCCAAAAAATCCTTCTGCAAACTTTTTGTCTTGTCGTTAAAGGAGTATTTTTTTCCAAAACAAGCACCGTCCTAATTTTTTTTTTCTCATAGGCCCTTAAGCAAACTTTAGGAAATGCAAGTATATCCACACATGCATCAACATAATATTATAAATGATCGTTCAACAAGAATAAAAGGCACCCACTTCCCCAAGAGTAGTCGCGAAATTTGTTCAATGGTTCCACTAACTGGATGTACTTTCTGTTCACCCAAAAACCAGAAACATTGGGGAAGATAATAGATCCCAAGATGTAGAGAATATATACGGTAGTTGTAGCTATGGTACGGTCCTCAGTCCGGTCACTTATTTTATGGAGCTCCATTGTTCCCGATAATTGTTCCCCCAAGCTTTTGCGATGGAATATTATTTGTTTTGACCAGCTACTAGCTTTTACGACTTGGTCTTGTTCTCATCCCAACTAAACACCCTCGAAGCGAAATCTTAAATCTTCTTCCAACTAAAATCATTCATGTAGTTGGCCTCCCATCGTGGCTTTAGATCATACGTTGAGACCTTTTAATCAACTGCACATCATTTGGAGTTATTGTCATTTCCCAAACGGAAGATGCAAATCGTTCGTTTCCGTGTAATATCTCTCGCAGACGGCATGAACAAGGGGATTTTCGTATCCAATCACCGAATTGTTTACTATAGTCAGCAACCTTGAATTATTGATGACCTGGACGAGTTGGGTGCTTTTTTATAAATAGCCATAAAATCATTTTACTCAGCGACGATTGACGTTTAAAGAAGACGCACGACATCAGTTTGATCTTAAATAACATATCACGAAAAATTAGAAAGTGCATGATAGATCAAATAAAAGTAGAAGATATAACATAAGATTGAGATAATTACCGTGGTTGCACAAACGGTAACAACCCAAATGTGTTTGTACCTCCATAGAAACTCTTGTCCATCACCGAGTAACCCGTAAATAAGAACATGGGGGCTGCGACGTAACATCAACTTAGACTTTGGCAAGTATCATCCTTTCTTATTCATTTGTGTCGTTGCATCTTTAGATGTATCTCCTTGTTATTGTTGTTCTTCACCTCCTCGTCCTTCTTTGTCACGACTATCATTTTTTATGTCATCACTTATTTTTTCACTTTGATATTTATTCGTTTCTGTACCAGAAAAAAGTTTTTCTTCTATTTGTTGCTCCACTTGAGTTGATAGAGACCCCTTTAGTTTTACCCGCCAAACCCCATCGAATTAAACCATATGCTTCACCGTTTGTGCGGTCCCCATCAATTCCTTTGAGTTTCATTCTTGCGAACGTATTAGCCCCAAATTCTTACTGCAGCCCGACGAGGTCTCAAACTCGGAGGAGAAGCAAGATCATGTTTTCTCTTCGATATATTTTTCGAAACCTTTCTCTTTCCCTTTTCCCTAATGAATGTGACAACATACGACAAACAACAATTGAATTCAGGTAAATTTATGAATACAATATTACAATCATCCATCACAATACATCTACATCCACTATTTTCTAGCAATTTACACTACAAAATCGATCGATAAAGGTGTGCATATCAATCGATTTTAGGATAAATTGCCTCTAAAAAAATTGGGCATTTCCCCCACACACAATCGTTCGACATAACCACCTGAACGATTATGGTCATTTTACATACTTTACAATCGATCTATGTGGGTATTGTACATCCACCGATTAAAAAAAAAAAACCCAACAAAACACATGTTCATTCTCTTGAAATCAGAATCGACCGATATGAATACCCATATTAACTGATTTCTATGTTGATTTTCTTCAACCAAGAAGAACATCAAGTACACAATCGATCGTCATGGGTGTGAACGTCGACATTTATTACAGGAATTTGTCTATGTGGACATGAACATCGACTGATTCTCGTTAACACAGAAAATCCTAATTTTATAATTTTCAATTTTTAAGTGTATGCATGTTTATAAAACCTAACTAAGATGAAGAGTTGATAAAACCTACCTGATTCGAGCCATTTGTTGTGCTTGTATTGAGCTCAGAGTTTCTTTGTCTTCCTTAACCGTTTTCTTCTTCTATTGTTTATTATGAATCGCTTGTGTAATTTTTTGGATCACTTCTACTAAGTTGAGCACTTCCATTGAGATGTTTTACTCGTTGTTTTTTAATTGTCGTTATATAGGAAAAGGTAAATGATTAATCATTTTTTGAATCGTCGATTACCGATGATGTTTTAGTTTGATAATGAAATAGGAGAAGAAAATAGGAATCGATTGATAAAGAGAAAATAAAAAACAGATTAAAATATTAAATTTTGATAGGCCTACTTATCAATAGATTAAAATAATTAGGCAGGCCTCAATTTAATTAGGTATAAGAACAACTTGAAATGTGACTAGAAACCATACTTATCTGGATGGGGTCTACGGTTGATCATGAAGGATCGTGGCCTAGGTTAGTAATTTCCATTGTATTTTGGAAGAATGCTCACTTGAGATTTATCCACCAAGGTAGAGTCTATGTCATATTTGTTTACGAGGGGGAAGGCGTTCGCGGCCTCTATATCTACATAAAACAAAACTTAGAATATCGAAACTAGATTTTGGGAATTTATGCACCCATCGTTGAATGTAGCTGTTACTGCAGTTGAAACAATTTTACTCGTCAAATTGCTGACGAAGGAGGTGCATTGCTCTCCTTTTTTTATTCATATTTTTTGTTTACAAAATGCCTCTCTAGGTGCTCAGTTTCTAGAATGATAACCCAAATTTCGCTTTCTGAGGGGGAACACCTTCTGGCTGGATCTTGGTTTACGGTGCATCGAATGTGCACACAGGCACTATGCCAAATGCCAATTATCTTGCATTGACGACTCAGAGCGGAACAACCAGGACACAAAAAAAAACATAAAAGGAAAAGAGGGATCCCTAGAAGATCATTAGAGATATGGAATAGCGAGGCTCAAATGATTTCTAGAAGGTGTTTGACCAAAATATTGCAAGTGGCAGTTGATGGCATATTGAAGGAAGATACCAGATAATAAAAAAGCTTTTCGTGCTCGTGATATGGAGTTCATTGAGGCTGCAGGGAAGCAAGGACAAATACTATGACCAAACGTTGTTAGATCCGACTAAGGAATGGGAGACTGACTACCAGGTAATACAAAATAAGTTCTGGGATAAAGGATACACAAATGTGTTAGAGATTGTGTTTTGGAACCTCCGAGAGTCAACAGAAGGGTGTGGCAATGCTTAGTGGGTTTTCAAAGAATCTGTTGACACTGTTTCTGGAGGGTTCTGATTTAAGCGGATTTACTCCCATTAGAGTGCTGGAAAAGGAAATAGTAAACTTGTTATGTAGTTGATTGGTAACCGGTTCTTGTTATATTTATATGACACCAAATAAACTCAGTAGGATCTCTATTTCTCTTGTTGTAATTTTCATATTATGCATGTTTTCCAACATGCTATGCAAGATACAATAATGCGGTTCAGTTTCTGGTGGAAATCTCACTCTTTACATTGGGCGCTCTGTGCTACACTTAGGTTGGTTGGAGGTTAACCTTGTGAAATACTTCTATCTCTGCCTCAAATGAATATCATCGAAACCTTTCATGACAAGGGTCCTCGCTGCTTGTACCCCTTGTTCAAGTGCAACATTTCTCTCCTTGATACTGAATTTTTGAAGCAGCAAAGCTCTCTGGTCCATGGTGCCAGGAAGATTTTCAATCCCTATAAAAAATGAAAAGATCTGTCAGATTTCATTAGAAAGTCCCTTTGGACCCGGATTGACCAGCTTGTTTGAGTTTGACTACAAAGAGCATAGTGCAATTTGAAACCCAACCTGCCTTAGATATTCTGAATGGCGCGATCTTTCATTGAAGCTTAAAAACAAAAAATGACAAACAATGGAAAAAAAAATGATAGATGGCCGTCTCAATATCAAAACTAAATTAACCAAAGCCCATCACTTTCAGATATTCGAAACCCTCTAGTCACAACTTCTTGTCTAATAATTTAAAACCTTACGCGATCTTTTCCAACTTCCTTGCCTAAACCTCAACATCAATAAGCGTGGATTTGCGGTTTTAAACAATGGTGATATTTTCTTTTCCATCACTTAGAATCTAGTAAAACACTATGTTTTTCCTTTATTTGTTTCGATACAGTAGATAAATTTCAGAAATATAGGAACTAGATTCGAGAATCACGTATTTGTATGTAGTCTAATTAAAATTGACAACCTCATAATCATCTGATGATAAGGTGGAGCATTAGCTTTCTTACTTTGCCCTTTTCTCTGTCAGAAAAGAAAAAAGTGGAGCACTGAGAACAGTGGAGTGGAGTGTAACTCCAACAGTGGTGTTCTGCTGTTATTGGCAACGTTTCTGATCACTTGTGGTGCGGAACTCTTAGAGAAGTGTTGAGTGATCCACCATTTAGAACACTAAAGAAGCCTTGACCATGTAAAGCTGACAAGAGGGCTAAGAAAAAAAAAGCAAAAAAATTTGGACCATTTCTCGATTTGTGCGTGTCATCCTTGACGGGGCCATGCTAATCTTCTCTGTATCGTTCCAATTTTATCGGATGTCCCCGAAGGGACAAGCTTATAGAAAAGCTAAGGTTATTTAAACCAATATCTGTTTTGTAAACTGGGCAATGTGGTACTAAATCAATAGGCTAGTCATAGTTTTGGGATTCCTTTATTGAGCCGGTCAAAAGTTCGAAACTCTCTAGTCGCAATTTCTTATCTAATAATTTTAAACCTGATACGATGTTTCCAACATCCCTGCCTAAACCTCAACATTGGGATTTGTAGTTTTCTATAATGGTGATATTTTCTTTTCCATCACTTAATATCTAGTATACCACTATGTTTTTTCTTTCTTTGTTTCAATACAGGGGAATAAATTTCAGAACTTAAGGAACTAGATTCGAGAATCACGCATTAATGTGTAGTCTAACTGAAATCAGGTCAGCTGGCTTTTGTAAGGGGACAACCTCAGAATCATCTGAAGTACTTACTTACTCCCCTTGTAACTGATCCTTGCTGTGACATTTAGATTGATCAGCTGATAACATCTCTCTAGCTTTGAGGCTTGAGTGCTGCTAAATCTTACCTTTTCCTGAACCGAAGCCCTACTACTTGTACAAAGCACGCAGCCCATGTGCACCAAAGCGGCATGAATTTAAGAAGCCGATTCTTTGTATAGGAGTCAAGGCGGTCTCGAATGACAAGGAGCATCTCATTGACAGGATCACCTTCTAGGACTAAACATGTCCCTTGAGTGCATGTGGATAGACCTGGCTTTAACCTCTCACATATATAGATGTTGTTTTGTTCAGACCAGGTGCACTTCTGTGCTAATGCGTTTGGCGTACGTTTGGATGTTGTCTTCAGGAGGTTGGTTGATATTCGTATATTTCAGAGTGGCAGATGATATCAGAGTTTGCGTTTATTTGGATGCGGAGTTTTGGGTTGTTAACACAAAACGTAGGATGTTATTGAAGCGTTGCGTTTGTTCGGATGCTGATGTTATCTTTATGAAGCGTCGGATGTATGTTGAAGCGTATAATATCTATATGGATGTTGATTTTGTCTTTCGAGAGAGCCGGATGTTTGTTCAAGCATAGCCTCTGTTTGGATGCTAAGGGTAGAGGTGTCTTTTTAGGTATCGAGATTATATAAATACTTTTTTCTTTTTTGGTGGTATTCATCGTCTTCGGTTTCTATATATCGTACTCTTCCCTGAAATTTGTAGCTCGGGGTCTTCTTCTTCAGAGTATTGTGTATGTCTTCCAAAGAAGTTAATATCATGTATCAGTCTCGTATCAGTGAGGTGCAATACACCTAGACCAATGATTTTATCGGATTTTATCGGCGATACACAATTAACTTTATAATTTTATAATTTATAAGTATATATACATTATGTTGCTCAAAACTTTAATAAAAAACATTTATAATGTAAAAATATCAATTAAACTAATTTCACTTTTAACCTAACATTTCCAGAAATTGAATTTGTAGGGGAAGAAAAAAAATAAAAAAAAGATAAAAGATAAATGTTAGTAAATATATGTATCCATACCAATACTGTGGTCGATATATCAGTATGGTATGATCGATACGACCGGTACAATCAGAATATTTATATATCCTCGATATATATTTTATGTATCGTCTAGGTTAAAGACCGATACATGATAAATTATGATATTATCGTACGACCGATAATAACTATATTGATGACTTCTTCTTTTTCATCACTTTATTTGCAAGTACTAACTCATTTCCTATTCTTTTTGTTTTAGGAGAAACCCTGAAGTCTCCTACTTATTCTTGGGGTATCAATACTTCCAAGGATATTGCTAGGGTTATTAGTTAGCGTAAGAACATAAGGGAGGCGACCTTGATGGTGTTGTATCTTCGTAGGTGCGTTGTTATGTTGAGATTCATAAAGGTTTGTGGCGGATAAAAAATATGAGGGATCCTTGAACTTAAATACATACAATAAATTAACGAGGAGTTGGAGGCTACAGATAAGCTTTACTTCGTGGAGGAGTTTCGAATGATGTTGTCGGCTCATCCTTTCTATGTCTGGATCATCTTGAGGGTACAAATTACTTTCTTTCTGCGTGTGAAGGCTAAGATGGCGTATACTGAGGCGGTGCAAAAGTGTTGTCCTGCTTACTATCGTTGGTTGAAACGCTTTAACAAGCGGGGAGTTGGGATGTGATTCTCCTAGTGTTTCGGTCTCTTTTTTTTTTTTGTCTGATTCCCCTTTGCATGTAATAGCTCTCTGAGTGGTCAATTTTTTTTTATATATATTTCAGTTTTTATTAAAATAGAAGTGCTTTGGTGTTTTCCTTCCTTTGACTAGTTCTTCTTTCATATTTGGCATGAAAGTTTGCCGCAAAGAGAAAATGAATGATAAATGATTTAACTTAGCCCAAGACATAAAGGTTTGTAACGGAGGGTGCAAAGTGTTAGGTTCCACAGACGTATCTAGAAATATGTTCTAATCGTATCGGATACGCGATCGGACACGACATACGTCTGACATTTGTTCGATACGCAGTGAACTACACGCCACATGGTGTGTTCCGTAAAATTTGATATTGGACATTTTGCAGATACTTATTGGAAAAAATTTGGACATGCTATAAATGATTCACATTGGTTTGGAAAATCAAAACAAACTTAATATGATGTTAATTTATTCTCATTTTAGTCAAAACCAAGCATTATTCGTGAAAGATTTGATCCTTCATATTATTAGTTTTATTTAAACAGTAGTCAAATATTTAAAAATGAGAATAATCAGTTTGTTGAGTAGATTGTTATAAAATTTAATTTTAATGGTGCTTATAATACATATATAACGTGTTCTCATATCCCTTTTTTAAAAAATTTGAAGTGTCCGTATGACTATATCTTGTCGTAAATGTGTTTTGTGTTTGTGTCCATACAATATAGGTGCAAATGAATGATAAATTACTTAAATTAGCACCCGTTATGAAGATTTATTACGTAGGATGCAAATGAGTGATAAATGACTTAATTTAGCTGGATACCCGTCTCTTTTTTTTTTCCTTTTTTTCAAGGATTGTTTTTTGGATGACCAAAACGTATTTAGTCGAGCTCTTTTGGGTATTTTGAATTCATGTTATTTGCCAGAGTTTGATAGGTAGCTGATGTGGATATCATAATCCTATTAGGGAAATATGACGGACAAGCTGATGACCATAATCCTTATCACTCTCAATATTCTTGCTTTGTTATATCTCATTTTTCTCGTATGAGATGTCGTTCGACTTACATCATCTGATCTAAAAAAGAATAAAACTAATTGTTTTCCTGTACGAGTTTGATCTTCGATTATATCCATGCAAGGATTTCTATGCATATATATCTTCAGTTGAACCATCCAGCCTAAAGTCTGAATCCGGCCAGAAAACTAATCCTAATACAAGTGCCACCTCATAGTTTGTTTAGGATTTGCTTACCATATATTTTGTTAAGATTTGAGTAGATTTTCTTCTCTGTTTAGTATTTGTTTAGATTTGGATTGGTCTTAGGTTTCCTAAAACTATGTAACACTTGCTATATATATGGAGCATTTGCTCACGTCCAAATAATAAGAGAAAATATTCAAAGTATACAAACGGCTTCAAGCTTAGTCTCAACTTGGTATCAGACACCTAAAAGATCAAAAACCACGCACCAATGGCTGCAAACACAACAACAATGCTTCAAAACCTTCACATCAACCATATTATCAACATCAAACTCACTGAAACAAATTACTTACTATGGAAAACACAATTCAAACCCTTGTTAGAAGGCTATAACCTATCAGCTTATACTTTCTAGGTTAGGATCATCTTAGGAGTCCAAATTACTTTCTTTTAACGCGTGAAGGCTAAGAGGGTTTATGCTGAGGCGGTGCAAAAGTGTTGTCCTGCTCACTATCGGTGGTTGAAACACTTAACAAGCGGGGAGTTGGGATGTGATTCCCCTAGTGTTTTGGTCTCTTGTTTTTTTTTTGTCTGGTTCGCCTTTGCATGTAATAGCTCTCTGAGTGGTCAATATTTTTTTTATATGTATTTTAGTTTTTATTAAAATAGAAGTGCTTTGGTGTTTGCCTTCTTTTGATTAGCTCTTCTTTCATATTTGGCATGAAAGTCTACCGCAAAGAGTGCAAATGAATGATAAATGATTTAATTTAGCCCCAAACATAAAGGTTTGTAATGGAGGGTGTCAAGTTTTAGGTTCCACAAACGTATCTAGAAAGATGTTCTAATCGTATCGGATACGCGATCGGACACGACATACGTCTGATATTTGTCCGATACTTAATGAACTACACGCCACATGGTGTGTCCCGTAAAAATTGATATTGGACATTTTGTAGACATTTATTGGAAAACTTTTGGACATGCCATAAATGATTCATATTGGTTTGGAAAATCAAAATAAACTTAATGTGATGTTAATTTATTCTCATTTTAGTCAAAACCAAGCATTATTCGTGAAGATTTGATCCTTCATATTAGGGAAAATTAGACTTTAGGTCCATAAAATGGTACTTCTTAGCGTTTAGGTCCAAACTTTGTCCAGCTTTGAGTTTAGGTCCCAGTCAACTAAAGGACCAACGTTGACCCTGTTGACCGTCCAAATGAGGGTTAAATAGTGAAATGACCAACTGAAATCGATTGTTTGAAATATTTACTAACTCTACCACGTTAAACACGTGGCAGAATCGTGACCTTCTATTTTCTAATCGGATCAGAGGGATCTCGACCTTCGATTTCCTTCCCTTTTCTTCATATAATCTCACGAGTTGTAGCCTGTACATGTTACCAGAGAGAACAGAGTGAGGCAGAAGAGAATTTTTTTTGAAGAAAACAGATCGAGCCAGAGATTCATAGAGAACAAAACACATTAGGACCAGAGATTCATAGAGAAAAGAGAAAAAACAGATCCAGAATCCTTTTTTCTACTCGATCAAACATGTTCTTCATAGAACCAGAGAGAAAATAGAGAGTGAGGAGAAGAAATAGAAATTGAAGACGTGAAGAAGCTTGATTAGGTATGATTAAATCCAACCCACATGTTATTTCAATTAACTGATATGATTTGTTGTATTTATTCTAAAATTTCCATTCAATTTTGAAATTTAGGGTTCATCAGTTTGGGGCTTTTCTAAAATTAGGGTTTCCATTCAATTTTGCATCTATTTCCATCACCAATTGAGATTTTGTTAATTCGAGTGACACATGAATCTTGGATGTTCGCAAATGAATAAAAATTAAAGGTGTTGCAACTGTTCATGTTTACTGGTGGGTATCAGTTTAGCTCTATGCTCTGTTCATATGATTGAATTTCTGTTAATTATCTATTTTTTTAGCATAAGTGTTTATCAATTTCTGTTATATATGAACCATTGATTTATCAATTTAGTTCTGTTGGGTCCATGGAATGGGAAGTGCATACAGTTTACTCTGTTCTTAGCATAAGTGTTTCTCAAATCATGCTTGGTTGTATTAGTTGCTCCTTAGCATAAGTGACTGTCCATATGTTGGGAATGATGATTGGATATATTGTTTGTCCATATGTTGGTTCTTGACAGAGTAAATGCTGTAAATGATGATTGGGAATTGTGTCTGTCCATATGTTAATTGTATAGCTACTGATCAGTTGATACTTAGTAATGCTGTAATTTTCCTGATATTTTGGATGACTAATATTTGTGTTTATTCCATTGTAGGTACTATGGAGGATGATTTATTGAGATATTATCCAACTAAAGGTGGATATGTGATTGGTAACAGCAAAAGGGCTGAGGATCCAAACATGCACATCCTACCTGATTTTAACCCTGAAGAAGACCTTGATTTTCTTCCACTTCTGCACACAAAGAAAGTTGGCATACAGAGCACTGTTGTTGAGTCAAGTCAGGTATCTACTATAGAAGATGAGGTTTTATTTGCATCTAACTATATGAATGAGTCAACAGATTTGGAGGTGGAGGGAGAGA